>PVHX01004436.1:0-89130 GCA_004024805.1 Geosciurus inauris
ATAAATTCAAGCCACATGAGTTAGAAACTTGAAACTTAGGACAAACTCTAGGAAATCCTCTGATAATTGCAAAATGGTTGACTAGTGATGTTATTTGTTCAAAATGTTTGCCAAAGGTTTATTCCCATGGATGGACACAAAAGTTTTGTAGAATAACAATATTTCCTAAATTAATACCTAGATTAATACCTAACACATGTAGAAAGTCATGTTTTCTTAGTGCATATTATTTTTAAGAAATTTATGTTTACTTTTCATATACATCATATGTAAATGATATATACACACAAAACAATTATATATATATTATTTGTACACACACGTGTGTGTGATAGTATGTGTCTAAAATCCTCAAAGGCAGGAAGAATTTCCCAAGTAACCAAAGGAAATTAGTCCCTTTATAAACTTCCTTCAAAAAGATTCAGCTTCTTCATTTGTTTCTAAGATTTTACATCTTAAACATACACACGTATCTTAGAGTTTGGCCATTTTCTTATCTCCACTTTCATGACCCTTCAGCCAAATTCTACCTGAAGAAAAGTGTGAATAAATGAGTTTGGCAAGACCCGTTTTTTAAAAAATGTTATCTCAGAAGAGGCAATTTAAAAAAAACTTATTTTGGAAGACTTTTTTCTAATTTTTAACTTTCTTTAAAATAAACTCTCATTCAGCTCCTAAACATATTATAAAACAAAGAACAGGGTTGTGTATTTATTTAATCTAGGTTTACTTAATGATTATATCAGCAACATTCTCTCTATATATCCTTTTTCTCTTTTATTTCATTACATATAAATATTGACACCTTTAATATGTACAAACTAGTTCACAAAGCTCTGTCCCATGCATAAGCTCATTAGTTCTTTACATCATCATGTAAGTATTCCTAGTCCTAGTTTATGAATGAAAATTGAGGCAAAAAGGTTAAGTAGTTTATCTATGGACATAAAAACTAAGCATTAGAATGAGGACAATAATTGAGGTATTCTAATTTAATACAGTGATTCTTTCTTCCATACAGGTACTTTTTTGTTTATATCTGGTGCTTTTAGATACGTTACAGATTATATAAATAGCAAATTATGTTAGCCTTCCAAAACCAAATTTATTGTCAAATCTGCTATACAGCTTTGGTGGAGTTTTTACTTAACTTCAAATTTTGTTTGTTAAAATTACCTGGTTGTAGATTAAGCACTTCATTAAGTTACATTTTTATAATACTTAAGAATAACATAATAGTCTAAAAGATTTTTTTTTTTTTGGTACTGGAGATTGAACTCAGCGGCACTCGACCACTGAACCCCATCCCCAGCCCTATTTTGTGTTTTATGTAGAGACAGGGTCTCACTGAGTTGCTTAGCACCTCACCGTTGCTGAGGCTGGCTTTGAACTAGTGATTCTCCTGTCTCAGCCTCCCTAAGTGCCAGGATTATAGGCTTGCATCATTGTGCCCAGTTTGGTCTAAAAGATTTTAATACAGCTTCTAATTTTAGAACAAGGAATAGAATAAATAGGCCTTGAAAGTTCTATTTTTTCAAAGTAGTAACTGGAATTATCAATGTGTTAAAAAAGAAACATTTTTGGTATTTCTTAAAAAGGAAATAGTTTAGCCAGAATAGACTAATTTTAATTTTTGTTTCCTTAGAGCTTCTCATTGAAAAGAATGATTTTTTTGTGTGTACGTGAATTCTATTATGGATTCTGTAGGAGGCATATTAGATGCTTGAGTTCAAAAACTTTTGATCTCTAGCTCCTTGTTAAATATTATTTACTATTGTGTGGTTTTAGAGGATTTAGTCATTTATTCTTTGGCTCTATGACAGATTGCTTTTTAACATAAAAAACATTTCTATGGGCTTTTCAATTGCAACTGTAAAACAGTTTTATGTTTGAAAAATGATTGTTCAATAGTCTGTATAACTAGACATTTGCATAGATTAGCCTTTGCCACAAAAAATAATTTAAAAATATTTATTTATTTTAATTGATGCATTATTGAACATGTCTATGAGGTACTGTGTGATATTTCAGTACAAGCATACAATGTGTAATGATAATATCAGGGTAACTGGTATATCCATCATTTCAAACATTTATTGTTTCTTTGTGCTGGGAACATCCAAAACCCTCTCTTTTAAAATGTAAAATTAATTGTTGTCATATTTAGTTATCTTGTGCTATAGAACATTACAAATTATTCTTCCTATCCAACTGCACCCCTGTACCATTAACAATTCTCTCTATGCCCCCTCCCTTTCCCAGCCTCATATCAACAAAACAAAGGCAAACTTATGAATAATATGAAGTCTTTAAAATTCTCACAATGATTGGCAGATTCAGGACAATTTCCCAAGTGTTCATTATTTGTGTGCTCTATGTAGTAGTCATTCTATTTTATAATGTATTTTCCATATGTATTTGTTTCATCTCCCCTTTTAGATTGCATGCTTTCTCTGGACAGAGATAAAGCCTATTCATTTCTGTTTGTCTTTTGCAAGGTCTTTTGCAGATTGTGCAGAAAAAGTCCTAAATAAATGTTGACAACTCAGACAACTATTTGTGCCCTTTAACCTTATGTTTTTTATGTCCTACTGTTCAAAAGGTTATTGAAGGTGGGGTTTGCAGGAGCAAAGGAAGACATTTTTTCTCAGTGAACATTTAAAATTACTTAAAAAAAATTTTTTTTTTAGTTGTAGATGGACACAATATCTTTATTTATTTATTTCTTATGTGGTGTTGAGGATTGAACCCAGTGCCTCACGCATGCGAGGCAAGCGCTGTACCACTGAGCTACAATCCCAGCCCCTAAAATTACTTTTGTGATTTGGATAACACTGAAAAAATGTCAAATATATACTTTGCTTGATGTGCATAGACTTTTACCTATAGATTAGAGTCATGCTTGAAAGACTTCTGAAGTTATACTTAGTAAAGATAGGATTTAATAATCGAGTTTAGTGATTAAGAACTTTAATAATAAAGTTCGATAGCTTCCTTCTTATCAAATTTTCAGATTTTTTTTGTAGTGAAGAAAGAAAATATTTCCCCAAAGCAGAACTGCATTGTGGGAAAAAATATTTGGAGGTCAAGGAAGAAGAGTTCAAAAGGAGGTGGTTAGCAGTATCAGATGTTACAGAGCTGAGAATGAGAAATGAAAAATCTATTTGGTTTGTGTAAACAGAGAAATCATTAGTGACTTGAGATTACATTTATGGTAGAGTAATCAGGACAGAATCCAAACTAAAGACAGATGAGAACATTAAAAAAATTGAATGGAGATTTTGATAAATTTGACACTGAAGGGAAGATGATAGCCTAGATATATTTAAGGGGAAGAGAACTAAGGGTATATGTGTCTGTTTTAAAGATAGGAGCACTATAAAGGTAGAATTTTAGACAAAGAGACTATTATGATTGGTTTATGTACATATAAATGTAAGAACAGAGCTATGTTTTATGCTTGACTGATGTTCTGAGGGAAAATAAACAAGTCAGTGTTTGTTCCTGATCTGTATTAATGTTTTTCTATTTAAAACAAAGCATGGAAAAAGTTGAAGAACAATTTTTATTTGTTTATTTGCAGTAGGACTACAAAGAAAAATAAAAGAGCATATGGAACTAAAACAAGATTTAGAAGAATATATAATAATATTTAAAGTGTTCCTTGAGACACCAAAAGTCTTCCAAATCTTGAATAAGGAGGTGGTTCTTCATAATGGCAATGAGTTTTAAAAATATAAAAGATAATTAGAATGCTTTCTAATTACATTTATCTATAAATAGTCTTAGAAGTTTCATATTAAAAAACTAGCAGTCTGCTAAATCATTTTATATCTAAAAAGAATTTGTTACAAGTTTTTTGATGATGTCACAAAACTTAACTATGGAGGAAGCAATTATTAGAGTTAGGAAAACTTGATAAATTTATGATCTGACTCAGGATTAAGTTCTAAAACACTCATGTCATTTCCTTTCCTTCCCCCATATGCAATGACTTGTTCATTTTGGATTGTGAGTTGTTTAACTTTTGACATTAGCAAATCTGAACATCGACACTTAGTTGGTTTTTCCTGAAAATTCTTAAAGCTAATGATTGTGTGATATTTGTTTTAACACATCGCAGCTAATCTACTAAAATCTTTTTATGGGTAGACTTTGAAGTGATGTCTAATCCATAATATGGATATCACACTGGACGCCAGCAGGATGGATGATTAACTGAGAGTAGGAGTATAGTATCTAACTGAATACTTATGTGATTGTCTATTTAATGAATGTTTCTCCTGACAGGCTGTAAGTACCCTGAGAGCAAAAACCCTCTGAGTCATCATCATCATCACTCTGTTCCCAATACATAGCATAGTGCCAGGTATGTGTCAGGTATTCAATCAATAAAGAATGAATGAATGAACAAACTAGATGTCAAATCCATTGTTTGAAACCGTATTTTAAAGTAGTTGATACTTTCATCGTAATGTGATAGAGAATTTGATAGATCGGCTTCTTGAGTGTTTCTATCAGGGCCTTCTGTGTCTCATTGTAAAACCAGGAGGCAACTGACTGAGTATGGGCCTTGAGGAGTGGATAGATCTGAGCTAAGAAGGTGAATTTCAGGAGCAATAGGCTTATGCTTATTAATGGGAATAATGGAATTATCTGGGAAGAGAGTTTAGAGGGAGAGGAGGACCCAAGATTGAATTAGATTTTGGATTAGTTAGAAGGATGATCCAGCAAAGGAGTTTGAAAAGGAGCAGCCTGGAGGGTATGAGGAAAGCCAAGAGGAGTGATTGGCTCAGTATTGGTGAGAGATAAGATAAGATAAAGGGAAGTATCCATTGGATGTATCAATATGAAAGAAAGTTGTTGATGTCCTTGACAAGAGCCCTTTAGTGATAAGCTAGAATTGAAAGAGTTAAGATTAAGGATGGATTTAGATAGGAAGGAAGTGAGAAAAGCATAACTTATAAGAATTTTCCTATAAAAGGGAATAGAGAAAAGTTAGAGAAAAGGATGGAATTTCTTCTCTCTTTTTTTCCACTTCTGGGAATGGAACCCAGGGCACTTGCTGGGCAAGTGCTCTACCCTCAGCCCTACCTTTCTTTTGTGATAGAGTTAAGATGAGTTTATAAATAGGAGGGTAGGTTTTAGGAAGATAGAAGACATTTGATTTCTGTTTTCTCAGTGAAGTACAATGTGATGTTATCATTGGAGACTGAGGATGTTGGAAGAGATATAGGAGATCTGAGGAGAGAGAAGCAAGAGCAAGTCTAAAGTAGTTGTTTTAGCTAGTGGGATAGTGAACCTACCAGAGAAACAGTTGTATTGTCAGTTCTTGGTGGGGTACCAATTTGCAATATGAGATAATGGGTTTAAAGTAAAATCTCAGCAACAAAATGACAGGTATGGGAATACAGTTGTTTAAGAAGACATAGCCTCCATATTTAAGGAATTTATAATCTAGAGAATGAAAAGCAGATAGTTAATTACAATACAGTATGATGATTTGTTGATCAGGGTAAATATGGGGTATTGTTGCAGTACACACTAAAGAGCATGGGGGAAGGGGAAGGGCCATTCTGTGCAAGGAAGTCTTTGTGGAGACTTGACTGTTCTGAACTACCTTACCTAAAGCTATGATATCATAGTTCATGAGGACAAAAATGTTCTAGAAGTTATTATAGTCATTCACAACTATATTATTACATCTTCATATAATAGCTTATTTTCTTTCTGTTAACATCATCAGATATCTGGAATTTCTGATATTTTTTAATACCGATACATCTTTAATACTTTAATATTGAAATGCTGTGAGGAAAAGGGTTATCTTTCTTCTTTCTCATCTCTTTCATCTTTTCTGGAAAATTTATAAAAACTTGTAGGATAAATTATCATTTGTAAAATAGTATAATTTTGTTTACATTTGGCATGGTCTTTGTCATTCTCAAAATAAATAAAATTTTAATTTTGTGCTGTTGTAATCAGGAATATTTAAACATTAGTGTTGTTCTTGAATTTCTATTCCATTGCCTAATGAGGAGTTAGGAACTATAATTCTGTATATCTAAGAATAAAATATATGGCTGATTTGAATTTAATTATTTTCTATATGAAGTAAAGACTCATTATTTAATATAACTTGTAATTAAACTTAATAGTAAAATTTATATGCCATGCCAGTGCTGTGTATTTTTTTAAATGAAGGTTAGTTTTATTTTTTTAGAAAAAAAATTTTTTGATATATAATTGACATATAAAAAACAGTATTTAACTGTGCATTTTATAAGTTTGGACAAGTATATATCTGTGAAATCATCACCATAGTCAAAATAATTAGCATGCCCATCATTCACAGAAGTTTTGGATTTCTTCATATCCTCCCTGTCCATTCTGTCCTCTATCACCAGGCAATAATCCTTCTTTTTGTTACTATAGTTTGCATTTTTTAGAATTTCATGTAAAAGGTTATACATATTCTTCTAGAATAATTATCTTGAGATTCATTTACATGGTTGTATTTCTTTGCTCTTTTGATATAGTGATATAGGACAATTTGTTTCTTCTTTCATTTTCCACTTTTGGCTACTACAAATAAGGCTATTATGAATATATATAAGTCTTTGTAAAGAATATATGCTTTCATTTATGTAAATACCTAGAAGTGGAATGGCTGGGTTATGTAGTAGGTATATGTTTAAGAAACTGCTAAACTATTTCCCAAAGTGGTTGTACATTTTACAGTACCGACAGCAGTTTATGGGAGTTCCAGTGCCTCCATACCCTGGCCAACATTGATATAGCCAGTCATTTAGATTTTAGGGGTTCCAAAAGGTGTGTAGTAATATCTCATTGTGGCTTTAATTTCCATTTTCCTAATGATTAATAATTTGGCTATCTTTTTATGTGCATATTTGCCATCGTCTTCTTTGGTGAAGTCTCTGTTTAGCTCTTTTGTTCGTTTTTTTTTTTTTTAATTGACATATTTTCTTAAATTGATTTGGGAGTTATTTTTGTTTGTTTGTTTTGTCCTGTTTTGTTTTAGCAGCTTAAAATAATACCCATTTAATATTTCATTTTCTGTGGATCAGGAGGCCAGGCACAGATTTTGGGTTCTCTATTGCAGGGTTTAATCTAGGGGTGTAATCTCATTTCAAGATTCGACCAGGGAAGGATCTACTTCTATGTTCACATGATTGTTGTCAGAAGTTAGCCTCTTATGGGCTGTTGGACTGTTTCTTGCTGTTAGTTGGAGATTTCCCAGTTCCTGCTTCCTGATCTTCCTCTAAAGATCAGCTCACAACAAGGAAAACTGCTTCATTAACGCCAGCAAGGAACTGGGCCTATTGGCACATTTCTGTAATCTCAGCTACTCAGGAGGATGAGGCAGGAGGATCATACGTTTGAGGCCAGTCCGGGCAAATTAGCAAAACCCTGTTTGAAAATAAAATGTGTAACTCAGAGGTAGAACCTTCTGGGTTCCATCCCCAGTAACCTCCCCAAACAAATAAACAACAACAACAAACAGCAAGGAAGAGTTTATGTTTACTAGTTTATTATAATTACAAAGGATTGAGATGAACAATCAGATGAGAGAGACACATAGGACAAAGTACGTAGGAGGAGCATAAAGCTACCATGCCCTCTCTTAGCGCATTACCCTCCAGGTACTTCCTTGTGTTCAGCAATCCAGAATCTTTGAAAGTTCTTTTTATATTCCAGATACAAGTCCTTTATCAAATATGTGATTTGGAAATATTTTCTCCTGGTCTGTTATTAGACTTAATCTTCTTATCATTGTTTTTTAAATAGAAGAAAATTTTAATTTTGATGATGTCTAATTTTAATTTTGATGAAGCCTTTTCTTTATGGATTGTACTATTGTTCTCTTAAGAAATATTTGCCTAACTTCAGGTCACAAAGATTTTTCTCTTACAATTTTTCTTTTAAAACTTTCATGGTTTTTACCTTTTATATTTAGGTCTGTGAGCCATTTTGAGTTAATTTTTGTGTATGGTTCTAAGTATGGATCAAATTTCACTTTTTGCTTATGAATATACAGTATTGTATGAAATTCAGTGCTGTGTTTTCACCCAGTAGCTTTTTTTTTCATCCAGTATCTTTTAAAGGAAAAATTAAAGCAAAGCCAAGTTAAAAAGATTATACCAGGTTGTCAGTTTTCTTGTAAGTTTGTACATTTTGCTGGAACTTCGTAAAACAATACTCTGTGATTGAACTTTTTTAATCTCAAATTTCCAGTCTTTATACTTAACCAATGAAATGTTATTTATATACTTGTTGGAAGCATGACATATACTATAGTTAATTATAGCAAAAATATAATGGGTAGCAAAAGATATTGCCAAACCAAAATTCTGAAGCCTAGACGAGACACATGTGCCTGGGTAGATCAGTGCTAGCAAACACAGAAAAGTAGTGAAAGAAGAAGTAAATATATGGATTGTCTGCTACTTTTGGTCTAATCTATTAGTGGTTTGTTTTTCTTAATTTAGTAAAACAAAAAAAAAAGTTTCACCATCAGACTTAGAGTGAATCTTTTAAAAATGTATGTGTTTATACATATGTATATATGCATTGGCTTAAAGATAAAAAAAGCAAAGTGTATAGTTTATTCTATAGCATTATACAGTCTTATTTAGAACTGAAAAATAGTTTTTCCATTCAGCTGTGAGTCATCATTTTACAGTGGGAAAAAAAAATTGGGGGGACTGATGTAGCATTTTTCTGTAGACAATCAGATAGCATGGGCTTTGGAGTCATATAAATCTAGATTTCTAATCAGCATTGTTCTACTACTTATAAACTTAAAAAATTTAGGGATATACTGTTAGAGCCTCAGTGTTTTTACCTCTAATATAGTAAATATAAATAGTCACCTCTTCCTGGCTTGTTGAGAAGTTTGAATGAAATAATAATCCAAGTACTGACATAGTTCTTAAGATACAGTAGGTATTCAATACATGTTTATTTCTCTACTATCAGTGAATTGACCTTTGAAGCATAGGGCTACTGTATGAAGAATTCATAAATGAGCAGGACAGAGGGGAGAGTTAGTTTTCATTAGATTTCATCATGATCTCTTTCCTCCCCCAATCCCCTAGAAAGATTCATTGTTGTACTAGTATTTCCTTGTCATCCATCAACAGACAGAAAATTGCCATGTTCTAAAAGAATATTAAAACTGCAATTTTTAAAACAGTATCATTCATCACATTATCCATTACCTAACTAGATACATGAAGATTTTATTTATCTAACTGAATTTATGAAGGTTCGGAAAGGTGATCAGCAATTTGAAAGGAACAGCTCTTTCCAAACAGAAAGATAGCTAGAATCTTTTTCAGTAATCCGTAACTTCTAATAGTCTTTAGTAAAAGTTATTTTGGAGTTCTTTAAATGTTTCTTGTATTGATTCGAATTCAACTTATATGCATAATTATATATAGGTTTCAAAAAATTCCATCAACATAGGTTTCATAATTGCTAATAGATATAATTGCACAAGTTTTTAAGTCTTATTTCTTATTTGAGGATAAAGCCTGTTACCTGACATCTTCTTTTTATAAATATTTTTTAGTTATAGATGGACACAATATCTTTATTTTGTTTATTTATTTTTATGTGGTGCTGAGGATCAAACCCAGTGCCTCACATGTGTGAGGCAAGCGCTCTGCCACTGAGCCACAACCCTAGCCCTGTTACCTGACATCTTTATATGAGTTCACAGATTATTAAGAAGATTAAAAATTAATATGATAATTTGAATTCAGATTTGTTTCACATGGTGTCTACAGAAAGCACAGAAGTATTAAGGTATCACGGAAAACTGAGTAATAGCAGATAGATGCTTTCAGGGTTTATTCAAATTAACTAGATCACATTCATTGGATCACATCACATTCATTAAGTGACATCAGATGATAATTGGAAGAAACTGTAGTCTTTAATATGATCTTTTCACACTGACATTAGATAGGAGCTGCATAACTAATGTGTCATGAGTTCATCCAGAAGGTGTAATACACTGTATTTATTTGTAGCACAATACCAACCTTTATAGTTTTCTTTGAAGTATTAATAACTTACACACATAATCATATATAGGTTTTAAAAATTACTTTAGCATAGGTTTCATAATTGTTAATAGATGTAATTGCACAAGGTTTTGAGTCTTACTTCTTATTTGTGGATAGAGCCTGTTACCTGACATCTTTATATAAGTTCACAGGTTATTAAGAAGATTAAAAATTAATAATATTATTTGAATTCAGATTATTAAATAGTTCAAGTCTATTCTGATGAAACAACTTAACTTAGTCCTGAGGCTTTGGGTCTGCTTTCCTTACAAAGTTTATATTTTAGTAAAATATTTAAGTATATATATACTTGCCTATTATACTGAAATAGTCAACCAAACTTTTGTGTATTTATGGTTGTTGGTTATTTAAAAGTTATTGTTCTCTTAGGATTCTTGTGCCAATATTTATCTTATGGGGACCAAAAAAATTCAAAATAAATTGTTTATTTGTAATTTTTAGTTTTAGTTTAGTTTTATGCAGCTGACTTGATTTTAAAATATAAAATTTGGGAGGCATATTTTCCATTTACCAAAATGTGAATCTTAATTTTATTTTGAAATAAACACTTCTGTTTTAAGAAGGTAAATGGTAGTAGTAAATACCAAACTCTCCCTCCCAATTTTTTAAAACTACTGGCACCTTTTTTATTTAAGAGAAAACATAAATATGAGATACCTTCAGATCATAAAAGGTTTCTTTTTTCAAACCTTTTAAGAATGGATTTTATTATTCAAAATACTATAGTCAGAAGTTCTAACTGCCTTTTTAAACAATCCCTTCCCACCACACACACAGGGAAAGCTCTTCCAACTGTGACAGTTCCCAAAGAATTATTTAATCAAGATTTAATCAATTCTATTGTGGTTATTCCAACAAGATATTTACTGAGTAGCCATTATGTTCCTGGCTCCTCTCTCTGCAAACAATCTAGCAATGGACAAAAACAAGCCCTTATTTTTCAAAAGCTTATAGTCTAGAGACAGACACTAAACTAAACATATACAAATAAATATGTAAGAAAATATCAGTTTATGATAAGTTAAGAAAGAAAATTAGTAATTTTAAGTGAACATTGAGAAATTACAGGTTTTTTCATTTAAAACATGAATTCTTTGGCTTGTCTTTTAAAATTTGCTTTTGTCTATTTCTTGGTAAAAATTTCTAAAAGAAATTAAGAATTCACCGTATGTATTTTATACATTAATTTAAAAATCTAGCTCCAACTAGTGAGTTTAGCATTTAAAAATGGAGGTGTCTATAGAGGAATAAAATCTTTGGTTAATCACTACTTTACTTTTAGCAGTAAAGTCTGCAGCTCATGAAATTTATAATTCTGGAGTAGTTTCAGCTTGCACCAGCCCCTGGGGAGCCTGTTGATACAGCACTGAGTTACAGGTTATTTTTCAGCTGTAGAAGTTTGATGCTTAGGGATTTTTTTTTTTTTTACATCTTCCTCTCAGTCAGTTGAAATCTTGTATTTTTGCCAAATAAAACAAATCTCATACTAATAAGAAGCTATAAGTAAACAGTAGGAGCATGAGTCAGAACCTGCATCACTCTATTCCTGTGTGTACCTACCTCTCTGGTACTCTGTAATATGTTCATTTTGCACAAACATATAGTACTGCATAACTACTGTTCTACAGATGAACATTGGTTATTTAAGAGAGGTCTATTTTTTAGAACTAAGTAATACTGTAACTGAACAGTAACTGGTAAAATTCTGGCCTGTTACCAGAATCAAAAGCAGAATGTGAAACTCTGCATGCCATTGATGGGGAGAAAAAAAGAAATATATTTCCTACTTTTTCTGTTGAAAGACCTGAAGAATTCAGTCTGGAATACTGCTCTTAGATCTCTAAAGTGGATTTTTATATGATGTAGCATAATTCAGCAGTTTTTCAAGCAGGAAAAAACTCTGGTAAGTTGTTCAAAAGTCCCATCTTTTCTGCTATTCAGGTCATCTGCTAAAATCTTAGCCTGTCTTGCTTTATTATTTATTCACTCAGTAAAATTTCATTGAACACTTACTGTTACCAGACACTGTTACTACAGAATATATAAAAAAAAGCTATAATCTTTGTTCTCAAGGAATTTAGAAAAGTGGCTTATAAATCCAGAATTACAACATTTGGATAGTATCTATAAAAAAGACATAATAAAGAATGTCCTGAGATTACACATAAAACTACTACTGTTTATGAAGTATTTGCTGTCCTTGCTGTTTTATATAAATTATTTCATTTAATCCTTTGAACAGCTTTATGAAGTCGATATTATTTAACTTGTGCCAGAAGCACTATCTTTTCAAGGAAGGAGGAGGTGGTATCAGGGAAGGTTTTTGAGAAAACATTTCTTGAGCTGATTATGAAAGAATGAGTGTGATAGAGAGTGGGAAGAAGAGGAAGCAGTGTGGCATTTCACACATAGAGCTGTATATGTAAATGTGTATAAGTCTTGAGAGAACTGTTGTTGGAAAGTAGAGTTGGTTCTGGGAAATAAATGGCAGGAACTCGTGGGCCATGATTAAGGAATTTCGTCCTTACACTGTAGAAGACAGAAATGTGATTAGACTTGCATTTCAGGAAGAAACTGTAATTGTCTGCACAAGGCTTTTAGAAGGATTTTACTTTCAAAGGAAATAATTTCCTTTAATGGAAGAAATTCTACTCAGGTACTGACACATGTTTATTAAAGATAGCAAGTTCTTCTACATTATTTGTTTGTGTATTTGCGGCAATCTAGGAGAAAGAATGAAGGCAAGGGAAGTGATTTGTTTGTCAACTCCAGAAACTGGCTCTGTTAGGGTTTTTAACAATGACAGTGTAAAATTAAGCATTTACAAGATTTATCAGAGGGTATTCGTAACTCATAAATTCACTGAGCTAGATAACTTAAGATCTGTTACAACCCAGAGATAAAAAAATTTCTGTAAACATAAAAAGATAAATATTACTACCTACCAAAGTCTTAAGGTTATCTGAATTTAATCCTATTGATTATATTTCTCCTAAGTTTTATACACAGAAAAATTGATGAAAAATGTATTTGAAGGATTAAATACCAATCCATATATCAAGCTTACATTTATATCCAATAGTTGGCACAACAACAGTTGCTTGGGATAGTTCTGTAAATGGAATTCACATATAGGACCCAGAATTATTTCTTCATAGAGCATAGTTTCAGAGTTGGAGGATATAAAAAAGGGTGATAAGTCAATCCATAATTTTGGACGTATTTTTAAAAAGAAGAATGGTGTATTAGTTCCTGGCACTACTACATGATGAACCCTGCTGGCTGTGGAGAAAGGAGAAACTGACCTGAACAAGACCACACTCTACACGCTGTTGCTGGCATTCTTCCACCTGTTAGAACTCAGGATTAATTTCATGAGTTGAATCAAGGCATGAAACTGTATTGTAATTTTTAGAAAACAACTGCTGATTGCTGATTGTTGATGGGGAAAGAAAAATTAAGAGCTGTAATTTTCCTACCAACCATTATTCATGTTGGAATATTGGAAACATTATAAATGAATAAAACTCTTACATCAGACCAGAAAAAGAACAGCTGAATTCCCTAAAGGATTATATATTCTATTATCAGACATCTGAGGAAAATAATTCCATATAAGTGGCTGCATTAATCAACATCATAATTTAAGTAGAAAGAAACTTGTCCACTTCTCTAAAAGAGCAACTAGAAATATTTACTTTTTGAAAATAGAATAAGCATTTGTTAAAATATATATATATATATGAAATAATTGAGAATATTTTTATGATCCCTTGCTCTGCAGGAGTTTACAATCTTAATTGAGATGACAGCTACATATGACACTAATTATACTGAAGCATCTTTAAAATAATCTTTTAAAATATTTAATAATTTTGGTAGAAAAGTCAAGGTTGTGAACTTTATGATGTTGCATAGACCAAAAGGAAAATATTTCAGGGGAAGGAAAAGGAATATAAATCAGTTGTCTGAGATTTTTAGGTTATAGAATTTGCCTTAATTTTAGAAACCTTTAGGGAAAAGGTAGTTACTTTTTATTTTGAAATAATTTCAAATTTACAGAAAAATTATAATAATACTACTGAACTTCCATATACCCTTTATTCAGATTCATCAGTTTTTGGCATTTGCCCTCATTCTTTCTACACATACAACTTATTTTCCTGAACCACCTGAGAATAGGTTAACTACATCCTCCTCCTTTGCAGCCTCCTTTTCCTCCTCCTCCGTCTTCCTTTTTTGTTTTCTTTCTGTACTGGGAATTGAACCCAGGGGCACTCTACCACTGAGCTATATCCCCAGCCCCCCTCTCCCTTTTATTAATTTTTATTTTGAGACAGAGTCTTGCTAAGTTGCTGAGGGTGGCCTCAAACTTGAGATCCTTCTGCCTCAGCCTCCGGAATCACTGGGATTACATGGTGGTGTGCACCACCATGCTTGGCTACTTTAGTCTTTAATACAGTAGTATGTATATTCTAAAAACAAAGGTATTCACTCTGGAATCACAATATAGTTGTCAAATTTAGGAAATACGACCTTCTAGCATCTGCTTTCAAATTTTGTTAATTGTCCCCGCAAATATGAAGTTTTTGTTGTTTGGTGCTGAGGATTGAACCCAGGGCCTCACCCACATGCCCTATCACAGAGCTACATTCCCAGCCCTAAAAAGATGAGTTTTAAGAAGAGTCATATAACAATTTTTGTAATTTAAACTAAAACGTGTGGGAAGTAAGCCTAGAAGATCTCGGAAGTGTATAATGATTGAAAAAGTATCACTTCTGATTCTTTAATGGGAAAGCATGAATAAGCAGGTCTAGATTATCAGTACAGGTGGGACTTAACTGCCCTCAGACTGAGTTTTGTACTGGAGAGCCCATTTGGTTAAGTAGTTCCTGGGAATTTGTGTATTCTGGATGCAGGGACTGTGCATTTTGTTGAGCTCCCATGTAAGAAGCATATTGACTTGTCATTGCCAGGTCTTTACAATGCTTAAACGATGTTCTTTGGAACTTCTGTTTATATTCAGGCTCCCTGCCAGCTAGGCCAAGGTGAGGAGGGGAAACAGATCCTGTGCCAGGTCTCCCCTAACAATGTGGCCCCTGATGCTTTAACCGCCAGATCTCTGAACTGTGGGCTTGCAGAGACTTGGCAGGGCCTGGGACGCTCCCCGGTCTACCCAAGGCATCATCAGCATGTGTGATTGGGCGCGGGCGCTAGACCCTGGACGTCATTTCCGGTTTGGTCTGTTGGGAGTTGGTGACCGCAGCCGAGGCCAAGTCCAGCCTGCCAAGGTTGTGCCTGCCCCAATACTGGACGCCTCTGGAAGCCATGGCTTCCCCGCTGAAGCTAGAGCAAGACGTGCAGGGGAAAGTAGATTCGTTCCGGGCCCGTATCGCAGAGGAGGCCGAGGATCTGGTGTCCACCTTCTTCCCTCAGAAGTTGTCAGAGCTAGATAGCCGGGTCCAGGAGCTGCGGCTGCAAGACCTATCCAGAATCCGTTCGGTGCCAGCCCCAGAGCCACCCGCCACCCCAGACACCGCGGGGGATGGGCCCAACCGGGATCCTCTGCCTCTGCAGACCCAGTCCTCAGTCAAGGTGCCTGGCGGCGAGGGACGTCTTCTGAGGAGCAACCAGCATCTGGTGGAGCTGATTGAACGGGTAAAACCTGAGATTGAGCTGCTGAGAGAGAAATGCAACACTGTGCGGATGTGGGTGCAGCTTCTCATCCCGAAGGTGGAAGACGGCAATAACTTTGGAGTGTCGATCCAGGAAGACACCGTGGACCAGCTGTGGACTGTGGAGAGCACAGCAGCCTCCTACCTACGCCGCTTCTCCACCTACTATAACACCCGAGCCAAACTGGTGTCCAAGATAGTGAAGTACCCCCAAGTGGAAGATTATCGCCGCACGGTAGCAGAAGTTGACGAAAACGAGTACTTGAGCGTACGCCAGATCCTGCTGCATGTGCGGAACCAGTATGCCACCTTGCATGATGTAATCCTCAAAAATATTGAGAAAATCAAGACCCCTAGGAGCACCAACACCGACAACCTATACTGAAGACCTTTCTCCTCCCCTTTACTTCAGGAGTTGGCCCAGCTGTTAAGGCAGCTAGAAGGCTGGTTATTAATGACTCTACAGATGATCGAAATGACTGGAAACCTGTTACCATTTAGTTAGAATTTCATACAGCTTATCCTCACACTGAATCCTCTTTTGGTATAATTTTTTATTTTCCTTTTGGGGGAGAATGGGGACAAACCATCTGGTAGAATGTGGTAAGGTTGTCCAGGGAGAAAGGACTGCCATTTTAAAAGCAGCTTTGTGGATGATTGTTGGCCAAGGTTTATTTATTATGGCATTGATGACATTGAATGGCTTCAGGGGTTACTTATAAAGTTTAAAGGAGAGTTAAATGAAACTTCTCCTGAGCTTCTACTGAATGTTACTTTTTCAAAACTGAGAAATACTCCTTTACACCATAAAATTTTTTTTTCAAAGAAAGGAGTTTAAAGAGATGTGTTTAGGTCATTGTATGCCTCCAATTTAGCAGATTGAAATAAAACTTGATTATAACATTTTATGATGGTCTATTGTACTTATCTGAACTTTAATATTCAGAAGTATTGGGTTCCCCTTCTTAGTTGGACTCATACCCTCGTTATTTTTCCACACTGATGCATAAGAATAGATTTTAGTTCTCCTAAAGAAATGAACTTCCACCTCCCTTAGAATGAAGAGAAATCTGTGAAAATGGCTCTTACACAACCTTCTTCTGCGTATACCTTTATTTCGGAAGTCCATGATAAGCCCTTCAAGTCTTAAATCACATTTACTTTTTTAAGCCTTCATTAGAATTTTCTTCTCACATCATATTGGTCATTCTTTCAGTATAAATGTGACTGATTCTTCTTCCATCTGCCTGCTTTGCTGTCTTGTTAAAGGGAAACCTTTGTTTATAGTTCTCAACAGTCACCTGTACTATTGGTATTTTTAAAGTTCAGCATTTACAGGTACGGTAAAGGACTGCACTGAACCATGTTATGCACCGTGGAGAATTTCTGGGCTTACAATGTGATGTGATGAATGAATCCTTTTTCCAAAATGGTTTTGTTCAGAGTTTCATCTTTTTTGGTGCTAAAAGTATCTTAGTCAATTGAAGTGTGTTTTTTCAAAACACTATTGTCTCAGTATATTGTGAGGATATTGACCACTCAACGCTACCCATGAAAATTATATAGCACAAATTTTATAAAAGGGTGAGTAGGAGTTAATTTTTGATGCCTTTTAATACATAGAGTTAAGATTATTCCTGTGCATAATTGACAACTTCATCTCTTTTTCACATTCGACTAACTAGATTGTGTTGTGAATTCTCATGATATTTTTAAGATTGTATACATATAGAAGGTATATCCTTAATCTTTTAATACATTTTGTAATAATACTTGCAAGCAACAAATTACTTCTCAGATGAACTTTTCATAGGAAAATTATGGAAATTAAACTTATTTTTTGGTGAGAAATGAGAATGTATTTTTCAATGAAATTTTTTTTCTACATAAGACCTTGTGAAATAAGGTGACCAAATGAGAATTGGAGTCTAGTATCTATTATTAAATAATCTGTAATTACACCTCTTATTTTCCTTTTTGGAATATCTTTGTAAGGATAGAACAAGATAATTTCTTGATGCAAATGAAATTAACCTGATTATTTTATCTGTTTTTTTTTAACTTATTCTAAGAATTATCTTTCAATTTCTTCATTTAATAAGAGAAATCACTTTTGAATAAGGCATTTCCTTTCATAGTTTCTTCAGTAATATGTTTTGGTTGCCAAGGGTGAAAAACAACATGATTCTTGATTGTGCAGACTTGACTCTAAAAGCTGCCATAAAAATGATTTCCTACTTAACAAGAAGAATTTTTTGACATGTAAAGCTGAGGTGTATTTTTTGCATGTTTTTAAAAATATTTCTGAGTTTGAATTTCATTATTGGTGGGTGGTTTTTTGGTTCTTCTACGGTAGTAATGATACTCATTAAATTTTTCTGAGGCGATGTCATTATGTATCCAGGAAGTACCTGATTCCTGGCATTTCATTTGCTTTTTGACTTTTTTATCTATTTCACCTGAAGGAATAATAATAAAAAAATATTTCTCCATGAATAAGGAGAATTAATTTTGAGACACAAAATTGTTTTAATCACCATTTAAAAATTTTTATCTATAGTTATACCCAGAAAATGTACTTTATACTTTGGGCCTGTCCACACTAAAATGTATATGAATATTTTTTTATTTCAAATCATGGAGATTCAAAAAATTTGTAAGCTGGGTTAATAGAAAATTTATTTTTACAATAAACTCCCAAAATATAATAACAAGATAAAACAAGTTTATTCTATTTTATACTCAAATGTATTCTTAAAAAGCAATGACCTCAGTTGGTAGAGTGCTTGCCTTACATGGCTTAAGGCCCTGGGTTCAATCCCCAGTACCACATAGACACACACACACACACACACACACACTAATGACCAAAAAAAAAAAAAAAAAGATTCCCTAATAGACATCTTGCTTATTTACCTTGTAAGGTATTATACTTGATTCAGAAAAGTGCCAGGAACTTCATCCGTTCACATCATTTGAATGGTATTTAGTTGTACACAAGTGTGTTATGGACAATGTAAAGAACATTAAGTATTGCTTAATTTTTCAACTAACAGTAATCCTCTATGGTTTCAAAATATCTGCTCTTTGCATAATAGCAATCATGTTATGTGCTTGTTGCTTTTACTCTTAAACTATTAAACCCTGTGCCAGAATGAAATAAATTGTTTCTAATCCCAGGCATTCCTTTTACTAAGAAAATATGCAAGTATATTGTAGTTAGAGATTTCTGTTATTTACATTTTGCTCCTTGCTCTAACACTGTATCAAACTAAATTGATGGTGGAATTAAAAGTCTGAACTTTGCAAAAATGAATCCTTTGTGATTTTACCCTTTCTTGAAAATGGTTGGAAAAGCTTTTATACTCATAAGCCTGCTTTAGAAACTAATGTTAAACATACTATCCAATATGAATCAGTTGCTATTATTTGTAGTAGAGACTTAAAGCCTGTTTTTTTCCCTTTAAAAAATACAGCTGAAAAGAGGGAGAGGAAATAATATGTATTTTGTGTTTAAAAAGTGGGTTTACATTGAAGAAAAAAATCAAAGAAGACCTCAAAAATGGAAAGACCTGCCCTATTCATGGATAGGCAGAATTAATATTGTTAAAATGGTCATTCTACTAAAAGCAGTATATAGATTCAATGCAATCCCCATCAAAATACCAATGGTATTCTTCAGGAAATTTTAAAAAAAGTCCTAAAATTCATATGAAAGAATAAAAGACCCATAGTATCCAAAGCAATTCTAACCCAAAAAAGCAATGCTGGAGGCAGAATACCTGACTTAAGGTTATAATACTGAGCTATAGTAACAAAAACTACAATGGTACTGGCATAAAAACAGATACATAAGTGGTATGAATAAGAAGACACAGAGTGTCTTAGTAAGTGGTACAGAATAGAAGACACAGAGACAGACCCATACATCTACAGTCATCTAATCCTTCACAAAGGTGCCAAAAACATACATTGGAGGAAAGAAAGCCTTTTAAAGAAATGGTGCAGGGACAACTGGTTATCCATATGTAGAAGAATGAAACTAGACCCTTATTCCTCAGCCTGCACAAAATTAACTCAAAATGGATCAAACATCTTGGAATTAGACCAGAAACTATGCAACTTCTAGAATAAAATATAGGGTCAAAGGACTGGAGTTGTAGCTCAGTGGTAGAGTGCTTGCCTAGCATGTGTGAGGCACTAGGTTCGATCCTCAGCACCATATAAAAAAACCAAAGGTACTGTGTTCATGTACAACTAAAATACACTTTTAAAAAATGTAGGGTGAAGGGCTGGGGTTGTGACTCAGTGACAGAGCGCTTGCCTAGTATGTGTGAGGCACTGGGTTCAATTCTTAGCACCACATATAAATAAATGAGTAAAATAAAGGCCCATCAATGTCTAAAAAGTTTCTTTTTAAATGTAGGGTCAATACTCCAGGACTTCTAGAGTTAATAAATGGGATGGCATCAAATTAAAAAGCTTTTGAACAACAAAGGAAACAATTAGGACTGTGAAGAAAGAACCTACAGAATGGAAGAAAATCTTTGCTAGCTACTCTTTGGACAGAGGATTAATATCTAGAAGATATAAAAGATCAAAAAACTTTACACCAAAAAATCAAATAACTCAATAAATGGGCAGATGAATTAAACAGACACTTGTCAGAAGAAGAAATACAAATGGCCAACAAATATATAAAAAAATGTTCAACTTTATTAGCAATTAGGGAAATACAAATCAAAACTACACTGAGATTTCATGTCACACCAGTCAGAACAGCAGTCATCAAAAATACAAATAAATAAATGCTGGAGAGGATGTGGAGAAAAGGACACTTTTACACTGTTGGTAGGACTGTAAATTAATACAAGCACTATGGAGATCAGTATGGAGGATCATAAAAGACTAGGCATTGAATCATCATATGGCCCAGGTATACTACTATTCCATGTTTATCCTAAAGAATTAAAGTCATCATATAATGATACATGCATACCCATGTTTATGGCAGCACCAATCTAGGTGTCTATCAATAGTTGAATGGATAAAGAGAATGTCATATATATATAATATGGAATCTTATTCAGCCATAAAGAAGATTGAAATTATATCATTTGCAGGAAAATAGGTGGAACTAGAGACCATTATGTTGAGCAAAATAAATCAAACTTAGAAGGTCAAGGGTCCAAGGGTCATGTGTTTTCTTTTATATATAGACGCTAGAGAGGAAAAGGAAAAGAAAGGTGGGGTGTGGGGATCTCATGAAAATCAAAGGGAGATCAGTAGAGGAAAGGGACCAGGGTGCAGGAGGTAGGGATAGAGGGGGAAGTGCTGGGGAGTGATATTGGCCAAATTATATTGTCAAATTGTGTGCAAGTTCAAATATGTAACAGGTCCCATCATTATGTACAACTATAATGTAACAGTAAAAGTGTGGAGAAAAAGTAGTTTAAAAACTCATTTTGGAATTAAATAATTTTAGTTTTAAATTCTTTAATTCATGAAAGTCACTAACTAAAATTTGATTGGAAACTCCAAGATTAGTCAATCTGATTTTTAAAAATGGTTTTTATTGTTGCTTTATAATTTTACATAACAATGGGGTTCATTTTGACATATTCATACATGTGCATAACATAATTTGATCAATTTCATTTCCCAGTACCTCGTCTTACCTCCACTACTCCCTCACCCGGATCTCTTCCCTCTACTCTACTGGGTTTCCTTTTATTATTTTTTTAATAAATGCATTATAATTATATACAAAAGTAGAATTTATTGTGTTATATTTGTATGTGATTTTTAGAAGGTAGTGAAATACCTTTTGATGTTTGATCTTAGCCAAAAAGGTGAAAGGTAGTAGTATAACTTTCTCAAGCCACATATATGTTGTTAGAAGAGTCACAATTTTAAAGTTGTTCTTAAACTTCTGAGTTCAGAGTTTTAAAAATTACACATTTGTTTATAAACTTTTTTTGTTATCAGAGACAACATTTTTTGTAGTTTTTATGAGGTTTACATATTTCTATAGATCTTTTATCAGGTGGTCTGAATCACGACCAGATAACTAGGTGATCAATTTAAAATGTTTATTTTTTTTATTTCAAAAGGACTGTCTCATTGCTTAGAAATTTGAAAAATCAAAAGGAAAACTCACCCACAGTCCACTAGTCTAACAAAAGTATTGAAATTTATGTGTATATTTCACTTATTTTAAAGGATGTTTTTACATCATAGCAATTTAACATGCATACTTTTGTGGAGGATACACATTTATATTGTGATTTATTTTAATATTATAATTTTATTTGACTGATATCTTCAGATTCAGATAACAGGATTCTGTTATCCATTCTATCTTTCAAAGATTCTTAAGGTTCTGTTCTGTTCCCTAATTGTGAGACTGTTTGTCTGCAGCAAATTAAGAGTGAGGAAAATAGAAATCAAGTAGTTGGAAGGACATGACTATGAGAATATCCAGATAGATAAGGAATTTACTATGTTTTTGTTGTTGTGTGTGTGTTCACACACAAATTGAACCCAGGGCATCTCATATGTAGGCAAGCACTTTACCAGTGCATTATAACCCTATCCCTATTCTGCTTTTAAATTGGGACTCCATAATTGCTTTAGCAAAATATCTGTGATTATTTTATTATTTAGTACTTAACTTCTGCTCCTCCCCCCAAAAATTATCTGTATAAAAGATCTCCAACAAAGAAATCACATTTTCTTATACAGACCCAGTGAAATGTTCTGCTTATGTAATTTGGTATGAATAAAAGGGAATCTGACTTCTGTCAACATTTAAACATTTATGAAAAATGTTATTGCTCATTGACATCAAGACATTTTTGTTTTTTAAATTATGGATCTTTTTGGATCAAAGGATCCAGTCAGTTAAAGAAACAGGTGATGGACTACCCCAGTTCTCTGTGTTCAAAAATTATACTGTTAAGACATAGAAATATTTGCCTATCTTGAACTGAAATTATCTGTGGTGAGTAGAGTTTTATAGAAATTTAATTTGTCTTTTCATCAGCAGGTGTTTTTTCTTTGCTTTCTTTACTTTGATGAGTCTTCAAGGTCTATAGTAGAATTTTATCACTGAGGCTTAGTGATCCCAGTCATTCAAATTTAAAATGTTTCACTAGTAAGCTGAATTCAATGAATTCTCTCACATATGGAATGTCAAGTGTTATTTTTACCTTTTGATGAAAAACTTGTAGGAGATAAGGAACACTGATTAAATCTTCCATCAGGACGATTAGATTCCTTTAACAGTCTGGCCATTTATTTAGCTTTATTGTTTAGTATCATTTTTTTACAAAGTTTTACAATGATACATTGAAAATACCATTTGCAATACATTGAAAATAATAACATTTTAATAATATCTAAAAGTCTGGTCAGACAGACCTAAAAGTCAGAAGTAGACAAAGGCCAAATAAGCTCATACTATTTTCTGACTTCTAATTAAATATTTTTCATATCATAATAACCTAAATATTTTAAAGTACTCCAGGCAATTCTCTTTCAATATTCCTAGTAATTTCACTAAGTCTATTCACCCTGCAACAGCTGCAAGTTATTTCAAACATCTGTACTGAATCCTCATGCTGTACAAGCCCAGTTGAAAACAACTCTCTCACCCCATTAACAGCCTCAATAATTCTCTATTACTTTTCTAACCGAGAGTAAGAAATAAGTTTAGTATATCAGAGTGAAGAATTATGAAGCTTGCTTTTCAAAACTGATTCTCTATGGTCTTGAACATACTGCTTTATTTGCCCATCTAGATTTCTATATTTAAAATTTTAGTTTCTTAAATACTTAAAAGTTAGTTTATTAAATATTTAAAAAGAAGATTTTTTTAGGTTTATTAGATCTTATTTAGTAATATTCTAGGTAAAATTTATTTCATAGATTTTAAACAGTATAATGAACTCAGCACTTCACTGTTAACTCCTCTACTACTTCCATATTGGTAAACATTTTTCTATGCTGTTTTTCTGTATTTTATGCTGTGGAATAAAATACAGAATTATTTGAACCCATTATTTATATATTCCACAACCGACTCCAGTACATCTATTAGGCACACATCCAGAATTGAAGAAACTTGAGACTGTATGGTTGCTTTCTGTGAGGGGTAGCATGCAATTAACAGATAACATGAAAAGATGCCTCTTAAAAACCATTTTTATGAACTTGTTGAGTTGGGGATTAATATTTTATAAGAACCCTGTGAGTCAAACAATCTTTTGCACTTAAACTTTGAGTCATTGTGTGTGGTATTATGAGACGTTGAAAGACCAATTAATGTTGTAGAAAGAATAAAAAGTCATTTATGAATGCAATTTCTGTTCATACATTTAGAAAGATTAAGAGTACTGGGTGTGGTGGTGCACACCAGTAATCCCAGCAACTCAGGAGGCTAAGGCAGGAAGATTGTAAGTTTGAGACCAGCCTCGGCAATTTAGCGAGGCCCTAAGCAATTTAGTGAGATACCTGTCTCAAAATAAAGAAATGAAAGGGGTTAAATGTCCCTGGCTCAATTTTTTTAGGGGGCTATCGGGGATTGAACTCCGGCACTCAACCACTGAGCCACATCCCCAATCTTATTTTGTGTTTTATTTAGAGACAGGATCTTACTGAGTTGCTTAGGGCCTCACTTTTGCTGAGGCTGGCTTTGAATTTGCATTCCTCCTGTCTTAGCCTCCTAAGGCACTAGAATTACAAGCACATGACACTGTGCCTGGCCAACAGTAGATTCATTTATTTATCCTTTCAGTTCTATCAGGTTTTGCTTCATAAGTTTGTATGCTGCTAGTAGGAACACACATTAAGGATTGTTAATGCTTTTTGGAAAATTGACCTCTTTATCATTATATAATACTCCAAGTAACTTCTTGCTTCAATGGATTTTTTTTTGTCTGCAATTAATATAGCCATTTCTACTTTCTTTTTTTCTTTCTTTTTTTGTAAATTAGTCCACTATTATAGCTGGGGACTTCAACATCTCTCTATCAGAAATAGACCCATTAGACAAAATGTCTTTAATGGGCCTAGTTGAATTTAATATCACCATCAATTAACTGGACATAATTGACATCTATAGGCTATTTCATCCAACAATCGCAGAATTATTCTTAAGCTCAGGTGGAACATTCACCAAGATAGAGCACATCCTGAAACAAATACACACCTTAACACATTTAAAATAACTGACATCATACAATGTCTGCTCTCAGTCCTCAGTAGAATTAGTTTCATAATCAATAGCACATAGTTATGTTGAAAATCCCCAAATACTTGGAGACTAAACAGCATACTTCCAAGTAACTCATGGGTCAAGAATAAATCAAGAAAAATATTAAAAAATATTTTAAGCTAAATGAAAATCAATATACAATAAAAAAAATTGTCCCTCGTTCAATCCCTGGTACTAAAAAACAGAAGAGTATTGGCAACAAATTAAGCCAGAATAGCTTAATTAAAGAAGTATTATTGAAAGTATTTCCCTAACGTTTTAGTATGTTTTGATTTGTAAACACATACACACACACACAGTTATGTATTAGCTGAAACATGCTCATTTTGTAAAACTTGTGGGCAAAATTAAAGATCTTCAGTTACACAAGAAGAAAATTCAGATTTGACTTTTGAAATTGAAAATTAAAGAATGATATTAGAAGAATGAAAATTTTGATAAAAGCAGAGGCTTTGGGGCCTGGGGATGTAGCTTAGTGGTAGAGTACACAAGGCCCTGATTCAATCTCCAGTACTAAACAAATAAAAAATTAAAAAATAGGCTATGGGAACTGTCATAGAAAGAAACATTGTATTACTCATATTGGTTTTAGGTCTTTCATTTCTACCTCAGAAATCATTTAAATTCATTCAAAAAGGTTAAATTTAAAAGTTGTACCTAGAAAATAAATTTGAGAGCTTTAGTATTATTTTACAGTAGTGCTACATTTGACATTATATTTATTTGGACATTTAAAACATGCTTATACAAAAAGATTATTGTTATTCCCTTTTATGAATGAATACCAGAATTTAGTTGTTCCTTTAATGATGTCAATCTGATTGAAACTTCACTAATTTTTAAATTAGCCAGATTTACTCTGAAGTTAGTACTGAACATTTTTGCTATACTTTCAGATTAATGGCTGATCTGATTTATTTTCTGATATGATCTTGCTCTCAGTAATTTCAAGAAGCAATATGACATCATTAAATCATAAAATTGTACTGGTTCATTGATTAATATATCCTGATGGTATATTTGTTTGTCTTATTTTGTTCAACTACATATTAAGCTTTTTCTGTATTGCTCTCATGCTCACAGTTAATATTAATTACATGTATTAAGCTATGTTTGAGAATACTTTTGTTGCGCAGTCTTAATAACATTATGATGTATACTAGACATACCAGTGTATCATCCATTCATATATTCTTCTGTCCTATTTACCAACAAACATTCTCACTTATTATAAAAAGGCTTTCCTGTTTGTTATACTTAGGAAATATTTGCATCTACTTATATGAAGCAATTATTAAAACAAGTTAGTCTTGAATGGCCAAGATATATTCTTAAATTTTTTTTTTTAGTTGTCAATGGACCTTTACTTTATTTATTTATATGTGGTACTGAGAATCAAACCCAGTGCCTCACACATGCTAGGCAAGTGCTCTACCACTGAGCCACCACCGCAGCCCCCCAAGATATATTCTTTACTCCTGACATTTTACCTATAGGATACTTGAGTGTGTCTTAGTTGAGCCATAAATTAGGTTTATATTCATATTTTAGAAATATTAATGTGGGTAGCAAACAGAAGCTGATTTTTATGTTTAAATTTGAACTTGTTTTTGGATCATTCATAAATAAAAATCTAAGTTATACACTCACCGGAAGTGTGGTGATTTAAAACTATTATTAATAAGCAATAATTTATTATTCTATATGGGAGTGATATTTTTTCCTATAAAAGTTTTATATTCTGAGAATTGTCCCTGATCATACTCTGGTCATTCTTTTGTGTGTGTGTGTGTGTGTGTGTGTGTATGTGTATATGTGTGTTGTGTTAGGGATCAAACCCAGGATCTCATGCATGCCAGGCAGATATGTTACCATTGAGCCACATCCTTAGCCCCTGGTCATTCTTTTTTTTTTTCTTTAAATATTTTTTTAGTTGTAGATGGACACAATGTTTTTATTTTATTGCTTTGTATGTGGTGCTGAGGATCAAACCCAGGGCCTCACGCATGCAAGGCAAGCGCTCTACCACTGAGCTACAATCCCAGCGCCCCCCTGGTCATTCTTTATGATCTTCTGCCCGCAGTCAAATGTCACATATTTAGATTATCTTTGTTAATAGAAAAAAGTCACTCAGTGATTCTGTTCATAAACAAAGTGTGTTCTGGGAGTTATGAAAATAATAGATTTGAAGGTTTATAAAACAGCTTCAACTATTTCTGACAAGCATATAAGAATAATTTTTGACATATAAGATTATCTATTCACTATTCCCATTTTGATTTTAACATGTGACTACGTTAGAATTATTCATGCAAATGGATTTTTGGGTCCATTATTATCCTATTATCAACAGGACCCAATAACTCTATGTTGATGTGAAATTACCTCAGCTCACCTTCATTTACAGTCATCTTTGTATCTTGCTTCCTTATAATTTTACCTGTTCTTCATATAAATGAGAGGCTGTAAAGATTTTCTATGAATTTTTTGTCCAGTGTATTTAACATCATGATCTTTATGACTTGGAGTCACAAAAGAGTATGCCTTTCTGACCAGAAATACACAAGAAAGATAGCAGAAATTTTGTGTTAAGACATATGTGACTTGATAGATAGTTGTTTGTTAAGTTGTTTTTAAGTATTGATTTTCTTTCATTAGGGACATCCCAGAAACCTGCCCACATAGTGGGCAGTATGCAGCACTTTTAGCAATTTGATCAAGCACCTTTCATAAGTGAATTTTACTTTTCACATTTAAGGTCTTAATGTGATTTTTCTTATTGACTTTAGAAACATTTATTTTGATTTGGGGATCATTAGAATGTTGGAATAAAATTGTGGTTGACACAAGTACATCCAAATCCAAGCTCAGTTGGCCAGCTATTTATCTACCTACCTACCTACCTACCTACTTTATTTATTTGTTTGTTTGTTTGTTTATGTGAAGGCAGGGGTTATGTGATCTGTAAGGTTTCTCCATGTTCTATGATTTGTGCTTTTTGCTTAATATAATTTCTGTCGTATTTTTGTTGACTTTCTAAATGAGATTGTAGACCTTTACAGAAATCTCCTATATGATACGAGACCTGAAATTTTGGATGGGGAGGGAAATGATCATAAAGCCTTCAAAGACAAGAAATGCACAAACTGAGTCATGTAAGGTGAAAAGGTATTTCCAACATAGATAAGAGGCAGTTGAGACACAGGAAACCTCACTGCAAAGTTAAATATATGCAAAAAGAATGTGGAATATCAAAGAAAGGAAATAACTTGAGTTTGTTAGAATTCAGGGAGTACTATATAGGATAAGGTTGGAGAAGGTGAGACCAGATTTTCAGTTTACTGACTTTTATTACTGTATATCATATTTATATGGTTTTTGAATGTCACAGGTATATCAAAAGTTGGAAAATAGGAAAACTTTATGGAAATTTTATACTGCTTTGGATAGTTTAATATTTTTAACATTTCAGAAAGCAGCCGTTTGGTATCTTTACTTAATAATTGTGAATGTTTGAAACAGAACAAGTTAGATTTAGTCAATTGAATATCTTCACTTCTTTTTATTATATGGCATTCACTTTTCACTCCTTAGATATTCTCCCTTTTCATTTTTCATGTGTGTGTGTGTGGGGGTGTGTGTTCTGGGGTTTGAACCTAGGGTCATTCAAGCTGGGCAGATGCCCTACCACCGAGCTACATTCCCAGACCTTTTTAAAATTTTATATTGAATTAGAGTCTTGATAAATTACTAGACTGACCTCTAATTTGCGATTATCCTGCCTCAGCGTCCAAGCAAATGTGATTACAGCATGTGCCACTGTGTCTAGCCACTGGTGAACTTTTTGAATAGTACCTATCTGCCTACTTGATAGGCTTTTGTTCCCATTTCTAAGGAGTTTATCACTCTTCTTTATAATTAGCCTACTGTTCCATTCAGTCACTTCAGATTGTCATTTTTTTTTTTCCCCAGCAGAAAACAAACTTTTCTCTCTACTCACAGTCCCTCAACACAACACTTTATCTATGGTCACCAAAATGTATGTGAGGGATTTTTCCTCATACACCAACTAAGCAGTTCTCCAGCAGACACCAACTGTGTATCCTACAGTTTAACTCAATTCTGATTCTGCCTAAATAGTGTCAGATCCCACATATTAAGGGCTCAGTTCTGCAAGACTGCTCCCACTTCACATGCTACTCACAACCTGTGCTTCTGACTGACTGACTGTAAGTCAAAGGTTTTTATAACCCCTTACTTGGGTTCATTTAATTTGCTAGAGTGACTCACATGGAAATGCTTGTGAAGAGATACATAGAACAAGATATATAGGAAGGGGTGTGAAACCTCTGTAGCCACTTTGGGTGCACCATTTTTCAGACACCTCCACATGTTCAGCAGCCTGGAAGCTCTCCAAACTCCATAGTTATGGAATTTGTATAGAGGCTTTATCACATAGGCGTTATGGATGTGTGTGTGTGTGTGTATAGTTTGGCCATTCTGAGGATTGAACCCAGGAGTACTCTACCACTGAGCCACACCTGCTCCAGAGAATCAGGGTGGAGGTAGTGAATAGGACTGAAAACTTCAACTTATAATCATGGTTTGATCTTTATGGTTACCATCCCCCATCCAGGGGCCCACCAAGAGTTGCCTTTACCCAGTAAATTCTAAGGATTTTAGCACCTCTGTGCCAGGGACTAGGGAGTTCTAAACTTTCTCTTTGTATCCTATCTTATGCATGTGTGTTTTTGCCATCTTTTTAGCTAAGGAATTCTATAAAAAATGAATTTGTCTAAATATAATAGCTTAAGCCTTTTGAAATGAATGTATTCCATGTTCTTTTAAGACTTTTTTCAACAAGAAAAAGATTCATTCATTTTTTTTAAAAAAAGTTTTAATGAGCTCCTATTATTTGCTCAATATATTCTGGAGTTACAGATTCAAAAATTTCAAACTTTTTACCTCTTAGAAGTTATCTTCATAGACTAGCCCTAAATTCCTTTCCTTTGTAGCATATCTCATCCTACCATGAATACAGATTGATAATAGTATTGGTTTTGGTAGAATTTGAGATGTATTGGGAAAGAGTATAGTTGTAAGCAAATAAGCTTATAAGAGTGTTTTCTAAAGATCTGTATGAGTAACCATGATAATAGAATAGCCCTAGACGGATCAGAGCTATTATTAGTCATTTCTATTAAATCATTTCTGGAATGTTAGAAAACAATAATCTGAAATGAAATGGTCATATCAACTGTTCCTTATAAAATGTATTGCCAAAGATTTATGAGATTTCACTATAAATAAAATCTACCCACTCAAACATTTTATGGCTATAGGTGAATCTCTTTGCTTTTAAGTAAATAAAGTAGTTATAGCATGAAAATCATCTGTCTATAAGATATGAATTCCAAATGAGGTAATTTTTCCACTTCAAAAGAGCAATTCATGTTAAAATATAATTAATACTATGCTAATTTATGTTAACATAATATTAAGTACATCTAGTCTAAGATCCTTAGAATTAAAAAATAAAGTTTCCCCTCCAAAGCAGTGGATCTTCATTCTTTTTTGATCATAGTCCTTCCCTTTTCCAAGGAAAAAATGCATATGCATATTTGAACAGAATGTGTCATACAATTTCAGAAGATATACGGATCTTACCATTATAAATCTTACCCTGAAGAAATATAGCCCAGTAGAAACAAACATATAAACACAAGTATGTTAATTACTTTAATAGTGGTGAATATAAGGGATTATGGAAACATAAATGAGGGGACATTGATTTTGCCTAGTTGTAGGTGGTAAAGAATGGAAACGGAAAGAGGAGAAAATGGGTACAGGGAATAGGTCCAGAAGATTGACAATTTAACTGCATCTTAATAATTGACAAAAAATTAAAAATAGTGATGAAACCAAATGTTAGCGAGGATACAGAGAAACTGAATCACACATACATTGCTGATGGGAATGTAGGATCATATAGCCACTCAAAAACCAATGAAGTGGGAGGGAAAAAGGGGGATCATGAACTGAAGTCGATTTCTATGCATGTATGAGTATGTTGGAATGAACCTAACTACTATGTACAACCATAGAGTTCTTTTAAAAAAAAAGCCAGAAATACCTTTAAATTCAAATTGGAAAAAGATACTACAAAGATGGAAAACTAGAGCTCAATATTCATCATGAATATAGACACAAAAAATCTTAAATAAAATATACCAATATGTAAAAATAAAGAAACATAAAAAGAAAAACCAATGAAACCAAACATGTATTAGATATGACACCAAAAGCACAAGAAACTTTTAAAAAATGGATAACTTGGACTTCTTCAAAAGTAGAAATTTTTGTGATTCAAATGATATCATTAAGAAAGAGCAGTCACAGAATGGGAGAAAATATTTGCAAATCCTGATAAGGACTTCTATCCAGAATATGTAAAGAAATCTTTCAGCTCAATAATAAAAAGACAACCCAGTTTAAAAGTGGATAAAGGATTTGAGGAGACATTGCTCCAGAGAATATATACAAATTGCCAACAGCACATAAAAAAATGTTCCACATCATTAGCATTAGTAAGAATTGAAACTAAGAAAATGTTTAAAATATTATTTAATATTTTGTTTGAAAATAGCTGGTAAGTCAGTTGCATTTTAAAATAAGCAATATTTAGTTATACATATTCAATGTGACATTTCAATACATGTATATAATGTATAGTGAGCAGATAAGGATAACTGGCATGTCCATCACATCAAACATTTATCATTTCTTTGTGTTGGAAATATTCAAAATCCTCTCTACTAGCTCTTTTGAATTATTCAATTAATTCTTATCAACCATAGTAATTCTACTGTGCTCTATAACATTAGAAGTTATTTCTGCTATCTAGCTGTACCCCTGAAACCATTCACCATTCCTTCCCCACAACCCCTGCCACTCACACATCATTTTCAGTCTCTATGACCACCAGTTATTTTCTATTGTTTTGAGATCAACTTCCACATATGGTGAGAATATGCAGTATTTTTTTCTGATTCATATATGGTGCAATAGAAGATATCATGATTCTTATTTATGTTCTGCATTCAATCTGTTGCAACATATTGGTTTAGTTGAAATATGTAAAGAAAATCTACCTTTATACAGATAAGTAGTTGGAAAAGGGAAGGGCATTTTAATAACCTTTTCAAATAATTCTGGGACCTTTTTTGACCCTACATCAAAAGTCAGTGAGTGTTTCTTAAGAGATTAGTTGTACTATAGAATCTGAACCATATCAGTGAAACGTTTATGCTCTTACATTAAAATGCATTGGTCTGTGCTGGTTTTGTGGCTCAGTGGTAGAGTGCTTGCCTAGTGTGTATGAGGCCCTGGTTCAATTCTCAGCACTCCAAAAACAATTTTTTAAAAAAAGTCATTGATCTATCTTGCTTGCACTTTGAATGGAACTTTTATCTGTGCGTGATTTCGTAACATAATGTACTAGTCATTTGGGAGATAATTGATTCACCAGGTTATGCAGATCTTTCAAATATTATCATATTTCATTATGCAATATATAAAAATCACATTAATATTACTGCCAATCACCTCAAGAAATTTGTGCTTCTGGTGGTAAATAAATACAAGTTTTCCAAAATTCTGATTGGTACTCAATATCTCAAAATTTTCATTTGCAATACATATTGTCAAGTGTTGTTTATTTTTAATGACAGGCTTAGTTTATTCATTTTTAAGAAATGCTTGATAGGTAACCATGCTTAAATAGCAACAGTTTGTCACCCATTGTTTCAGGTAAAAGTGGTATTCCACACAAAAAAAGTGGGTGGTTCGGCTTATGGCAGTCACATAAATGCTTTTCTTGTGATAGCCATCATGCTTCAGTAAGCAGAAGAACTCTTCAACTGCCTTTTCTGTACAGAGAATGTTAATAACTTTTACTACTTCAACAATGATATTCCTAATTGAATTTGACTTTTAAATTTTAAAAATTCATTGATTCATTCATTTTTACTGTGAGCATATGACAGTGAAAAATACAATGACTACTAGAATATTTTGGTGCCATTACCTAGATTCATTTAAGGCCTGGTAGTCTTACCTTACTTTGTTTCCCATCAGTAGAATGCAAAAAGGCAAATAATATCTTAGTGTTGTGAAAATAGTTTGACCTTGCAGAACCACAGAAAGAATCTCAGGAACCTTTGCCTCTTTGAGGCTAAAACCTAATGAAAAGCTGTTGTAATAGCTCTTGTATAGCTAAAGTTATTTATATTACAAATAACTTTTGAATACCTGCTATATGAAAGACTATTGTAGATCCTGGGGATTTGGCAATGAACAAAACAGATGAAAATATCACTTGTCTGTCGATAGAGTTTGTTTATAACGGCTAAAGACAGTAAGTGTTAAAAGGGGGAGGGGAGCAGAGAAAGGAAAGGAGGTGAGTGTGTTTCGTGGGTGCATGTGTGTAGTTTAAAAAGGTTGGCCAAGAAAGGGCTCACTGAGAATTGATATTTGAGTAAAGACTTAAAGGGGAAGAAAACATGTACCATGTATGTATTTGCTGAAGTAATAATCTAGGGTGAACAGCAAGAACAGAGGCCCTGAAAGAAAAACATGCTTAGTATAGGTAAAGAACAAAATAGGAGGTTGCTCCAACTGGAGCAAGTAAGAGAAAGAACCATAGCAGATGATGTCAGAGAAGCAAGCAGTTGAGTCATATCAATCATATACAGCCTCAGAAACCATTGAGGTGATTTTGAAGTATACTGTGAGCGTGGAAGTCATTAGAGAATTTTGACTTATGTTTTAACAGAATCATTCTGGTTACTAGAATGTGAATTAGACTTAAGGAGAAAAGATTAGAAGGGGACAGACAAAGCTATATAGACAGTAGATAATGATGGCTTGGATTGATGGTTAGTTTTCAGATATAGTTGGAAAGTGAAATCAGTAGTTTTCATTACTAGGTTGATTGTGGAATATGGGAACATCTAAGAAAAATGCTATTGCCACTGCACAGGGAAACACTGGCTAAATCACACTTGAGGGAGCTTGGTTTTAGAGGATATTAACTTTGAGGCATCAAGTGGATATTTTTGAATAGGCAATTGAATAGAAAAGTCAAGTTCATGGGAGTGAAGCAAGCTAGAAATATTTGGGTTTCATCAACATATGGGTAATACTTGAAACTCTGAGACTAAATGAGGTTACCAAGGAATGAATAGAGATAGAGACATAAGACAAGCTAATGTGGATGTAAACCCAGGGATAAGAAAGGAGCATATTTAGTGTTGACGCTAAGAGAAATGGAGGAGTCCAAGGTCACTCTTGTTTCTAATTGACTAGCAAAATAGAAATTGGTGAAGTTAATTAAAATAGGAAACCCAGGAGGAAGATAAATTGAAATTTAAGATCTAGAGAGGGGTTGAAAGTATAGCTCAGTGGTAGAGCCTAGCATGCGTGAGACCCTGAATTCAATTCCCAGTACCACATTCTTCCCCTCCCCATAAAAGAATATTCCAAGAGAGATGTTTAGTAAAAAGATATAAATATGAGTCTTGAGATAAGATGTGAGCCAAATGTATATTTAAGTCAAAGAACTAAAGGACAATACCAAAAGAAGATATGTATTAAAAAAAAAACAAATAACCCATAAGAAATACCAGTATTTAATATGGAATATGGGTAGAAGAGAAAGAAAGAATGAATGAATGTATGAGTGAATAAATATTGGAGGGAAATAAGAACTAAGAGGTTACAGGGGAAAATTTGAAAGTGCCACATGCTTCAGAGAGAAGGTGGGATGAGCAAGTAGGTTTGACAATTAGATTGTAATATTTATGAGGACAGCTTCAGAATGGTAGTGATAGAGCCAAATTTTATTACTTTGGGGATCAAATAGTAGATAAGAGAGTCCATTGGTTTATGGCTCTTTCAATCTATTGTATTTCACTTACCTAAAATAATACCATGATTAATTTAATTTAACATTATCAGGTCAAACATTAATCAGCAACATCAAATGTGAGACATGAAATTCCAGTACCATGCCAGCCGGGCTTCTTGGTTGTAAACAGTGGAAACCTACTGTAATTTAGTTAAAACAAAAACTTAACTGCTTATTTTAAACAGAAAAGGAATATATTGGGAGGCTGTTTGTTCACAGACTTCATAGAGGACTGGGGAAATAGGCTGAGAACAGTGATAGGAACCAAAGGAGGCTATACAGACAAGAATAGCCGTTCAGAAAGTTGGGTTAGGATAACACACCACTGGTCACCCACACTGGTGCTAGTACTGATACAAGTGGCACTCCCCCATCACTGCTATAAATAATCTAAATTTGAGTCTTTATTCGCTAATATCTAAGTCTCTGATTTTTTGGAGAGGAGGTTTACTGGGGATTGAACTTATGGGCACTTTACCACTCTGTCCTTTTTATTTTTTTTTAATTTTGAGACAGGATCTCACTACGTTGCCCCAGCAGGCCTTGAACTTGCAATCCGCCTACCTCAGCTTCCCAAGTCACTGGGATTACAAGTATGGACATGCTTAGATCATGTGTCTGTGCCCTGTTGCCAGAAAGCTGGGAGAGAAATTATGCTCCCCCTACCCAATTCAGAGTTCTGTAGTTGTAGATATTTTTCCCACAGAAACTCACTCAATGATAATACCTTCAAGTAGACAAAATAATCAAGTACCAGATAGCCAAAAGCAGCAGCTCATACTATAAAAACCTAAGTATCAAAATTTAAAAATTTGAGGAAATCAATTTGAAATTCACATGACCAAAATGAAAATTATTAGTAAACTCAAACTCTAAATCTTAACTTACTAATGTTAAATTCAGGAATATCAAACTAAAAATTTGGCTTAGCTCTCTCCTATTCATACCTTATATTAGAGTCTCTTCTATATCCTTCTGTCTCCCCAAATCTTTGGGCATCTGTAACCCAGTTAGGATGCATGACAGCTGCCTGGTCAAGCCACAATAAACAAATGAATACACCATTATGGAACCCAGTAGTAAGAGCACATTTCTAGGGGTGACATTGGTCTCAGCTAGACCTGAAGAGACATTAGGGGTAGCTGTGACCCTTCAGGCAGGAGAGCAGATTAGTCTGAGGCTGGGGGGAAAGTACAACAGGTTATAGCAGGAGCTAACTGAATGGGTGGGCCAGGCTGGGATAGGAGGGATGAGAGATATGCCAATGGAGGGAAGAGCAGATAAAGGTATCTGTCCTACAGATAGTGGCTGCCCAAATTATTTAGGGCATGAAAACCAAAATATCTAGGCCTATGAAAACTTTTTGTTTTCAGGGGGAGACTAAGATTTAATTTGATTTTTAAAGATTCTTCTCTGCCAGACCATTACAAAGTCTCCATAGAAAAAAAGGCCTCTTATCTGCATAATTCATACCATACTGGACTTTTGGCTTGCCCCCCTTTTAAGACTGATTTTGTGTGGTGACACATCTAAAAGAAATATAAAGCCAACACCTCAAACATTTGACCAGTAACATAGGCCATTAATGCAGTCTCTTGAAGATACTCCAAAGGGCATATTAAATCAAACCATAGACAGCAAAATTCTCAAAGATTTTTTCTCTCACAATCCTCCATCTGTATCCCCTACATATATGCCATATAGTCACCAACCCAATCTCTTTTGCCCTTCCAAGGCCACAGCTCAGGCTGGCCCTCTTCACCCCTTTCTTTTCCTTCTTTCCAATCTCCACAACTATTTTCTCTTAAAATTTAAACCAAATTAGCTTCTCTTCTCTTTCTAACCAATTATCTTGCCTCTACCACATATACAATCTATCAGCACTAAAAAAAAATCTCCTTGGAAAGCGCCCAGAGCAAATACTTGTGCTTCAAGTATTTTTTCCTGTAATTTTTAAATGAAAGGAAGTAAAATGTGGGGGCTTGGGGCTTCTTTTCCTGGCTGAATTAATAGAGGGTATCTGTGACAGCTGGCATTAGTATTTATCAAAAGAAATAGCTAGAGGTCATGATGGAAAGAGGAGGACAGATAGGTAGGGGCCAAATTACAAAAACAAAACAAAACAAAACAAAAAACTTCTTTCCAGGCTAGAATTTGGATCATTCATGAGTTCCTGCCACTCTCTTTCTTATTCAACCAACTATGAAGTTGAGGAGAATTATTTAGACAATCTATTTCCTCTGTAAGTGTCCATGTTGATGCTCCCTGTTACATTTTTTCAAGAATTTCCCTGACCTCAAACTTGGAAGAAAACAAAATTTCTCAAACACTTAAAATACTGCTTTCTATGTGCCACTGTTCAAAGTGCTTTAAAATATTAACTTGCTTAATCTTTATAAACAATTCTTGTTGTTGTTTTGGTTACTGTCCCTATTTTACTGATGAAAAAATGAGAGCACAAAGGGATTAAGGAAATTGCTCTAGATACTACAGCTATAAATCAGATGATAGAGGCAGAAATCCAAACACTGACAGTGGCTTCTGAGTCCACACTTTTAACCTCTGTCTATGCCACACTGGCCAGTGCTTGTGAAAACGAGTCCTGGAACTATCTGCATCAGAATCACCAGAGGTGCTGGGCCCACCTCAGATCTACCATATGAAAACAATGTAGGAGGTGGGGCACCTAGTTATTTATATTATAAAGTCCCTCAGGTGATTCTGATATGCATCCTTCCTTAGGAACTTCTGTTTTAGAAGGATCTACTAGTGTCACTATGTTCACTTCTTTGTCTAGTTCCTTTGACCATAAGATTTTAAATGTTTTCTGAAGAATACCTTATTAGTACAGAACTTAAAATTTATACTGTTATACTTTACTTTGCCTTTTAAGTTATTACTACCTTGAATTTAGATGAAATTTTTTCTAGAACACTCTTGACCAACAATGAAGACAGAATTTTCATTTATTTCCTACTTGTGCATTACATCTCAAAAATGCACTTTAAAACTGAATAGAATATCAGAACTAGCTGTTCCATGTGTGATGAAAATGAAGAAAACTGCTAGGTTCTGAAAAGTACATCCTGTGTGGTATGAAAAGAACTCTCTGGATTACAGAACAGGTCTGTATAGTACTATACCTCTCTTCTTAACTGGGTTGATAAACGGGAATAAAGCTCAGCTTCCAGTGTGAGCAAGGGTTCAGTTTGGCTGTGTTGCTAACCCAAGATCCTGAGAAAAAGTTTATTCATTAAGATAGGAAAATCAGATTACTGTAGATAATGATTAAAATTTCAAGGGCATTAAACTTAAGTGACATACTTTTTCTTTGTAATTTACCTTGGAAAAACCAATCTCTACTAAAATGTACTTTGGTGACATTTTATAGTCCTTCCTATTTGTTTGAAACCAAGATCAAAATTTTCTTGGAAAGAAAAGGATCCAAATCTGCAGAGAATACTGGGAGAATATCCAAAACACCAGGTCATACAAGGAGAGATAATTTTAGAAATATGAATTAAGTGAGACTCTTTTTATTAATACTCTTCCAGAAAGCTGTAGAATCACTAATTTGAAATATCTTCCTGTGCTGTCTTCCCACCCTGCCGTGTTACTTACACACCTGGAGTTTGGGAATACTTGGAGGCTCTGCCTAGGACTTCAAAACTAATTTTGTCTCAACTCAACATCCCCCCCACCCGACCTTTTTTTCCCACAAAAAGTAAAATAATTCTCTAATGTATCTATGTTTAAATTTTTTTCTTGAAGTATTTCCTTAAAAAAGTATCTCTTTACTCAGAAAACTTGACTTAGGGGCTGGGGTTGTGGAAGAGCACTTGGACAGCATGTGTGAGGCACTGGGTTCAATCCTCAGCACCACATAAAAATAAATAAATAAATAAATAAATAAATAAACCAAAGGTATTGTGTCCATCTACAACTAAAAATAAAAGAAAGAAAAAGAAAAAAAATTAAAAAAAGAAAAGAAAACTTGACTTAATTTGCTATAGCCACAGACCTTCCTCCTTGCCCTCCTGTGGTTTGCTGTGGTAGTATATGTGTAGGACAGAATTTAATCTTCAGGAAATTTACTTCCTACCAGCAGTGCTCGGCAAAGTACATTTTCTAAATGAAACATCTTGCAAACATTATGTCTGTCAAACTCTCAAATGGTTAAACTTTTTTAGTGTTTGATCTTTTTCCTTAATAAGGCTATTTTTTAAAAATTGCTTATCTGTTGGCACTCAACAAATGATGATTGATAACCAGTTTCAGGAATCCGAAGTTATTTCATACATTGCACAGTCTTTGAAAAAGCTCTCTATTAGAGCTGATAAAGTTTTGAACTTTGATTAGCTCACATTATTGAATGAAGTACTAGGTCAAAGATTTTCTGGTCCTATACCTGTTCTAATCATGTAACCAACATTTTATCTACCAGCTTTCTCTAGGGAAAACAATCCTGACCTGATTTAGAAGCATTTTTCCTGTAACTCTCAAGAGAGAAGAGATATTTTGGAAGCTACTATTTTATTCTTAGGAAAGTATTATAAGAAACTATTTGAACCAAAAAACTAAAAATTAGTTCTGTGTTGTTTTTTTTTTTAAATATTTTTTCAGTTGTAGATGGACACAATGTCTTTATTTTATTGCTTTGTATGTGGTGCTGAGGATCGAACCCAGGGCCTCACGCATACGAGGCAAGCGCTCTACCACTGAGCTACAACCCCAGCCCCTAGTTCTGTGTTTTTAAATAGGAGAGTTGTATGTAACTGTGAGGTTGAAGCTTTCCAAATTACTGATAAAAATGTACCCACAAGAATAACAGTTTAGTATTGTTCAATTCAATACTTTTTTTGTGTGTGAATAGAAGAAAAGGCAAAGGTCAACTGGGCATGTTTACAGTGGGGGCTTCCTGAGAATTTGATATGATAAGTATATGTTAAGATAAACTTAAATTTGCACTTATTAAAAATTCAAGCTAATTTTTCCTCTCGTGACCTTGTCAGCATTATCAGGTTTGTATTAAGTGTCAAAATTTTCCTCTTGTCAAATTATAAACATTGGCTCATTCTTGGGCCATCTGTTGTACACTAATAGTTTTGATTTATTCTTCCTCTATCTGACACGCATACTAATGGTGCAGATGCAAGCTTTACATTTCCTTTTATTGGTCTATAATTTTATTGCATACATTAGTGGCACAGATACTGCATTCATATTAGCTGTTTATATAAATTATTCCTAGTTTTAAGATGAGTAATATACTTTGCTTATGTTTTCACTATGATGAGAAGTTCTACATCATAAGCATTTTAATAGACTTTAAATGATTACAGTCCACTTAATTTTACTCCTTTTTTTTGGTTGCAAATTTTCACTTTCAGGATATGTCATTGTGTGTATCTTTGTGCTTTAATGATTTCATATTTCCTAACTAATAGTGCTTTAGTGAATGAACACATTTGGTTTCTGGTCAGCAATTAGTATAGCTACAAGAAAACAACTTTATTTCCAAATATTGTGAATTTAGGTAAGTCACTTTGAAAGGCCTACCCTTTTTTTTTTTTGGTTCTAATTAGTTATACATGACAGTAGAATCCATTTTGATACATTATACATAAGTGGAGTACAACTTCTCACTGTTTTAGTTGTACATGAGGTAGAATCATACTGGTCATGTAAACATATATACACATAGGGTAATAATGTCTGATTCAGTCTACTATCCTTCCTAATCCATACTATGGCCCTCCCTTCGCTCCCCTCTGTCTAACCCAAAGTACCTCTATTCTTCCTTAGCTCCCACCCCCTTATTGTGAATTAGCATCTGCATATCAGAGAAAACATTTGGCCTTTGGTTTTTTGGTATTGGCTTATTCTCCTTAGCATACTATTCTGTAGCTCCATCCATTTACCTGCAAAGGCCATAATTTCATTCTTCTTTAAGGCTGAGTAATATCCCATTGTGTATATATACCACATTTTCTTTATGCATTCATCTGTTGAAGGGTATCTAAGTGGGTTCCATAGTTTGGCCATTGTGTATTGAGTTGCTGTAAACATTGATGTGTCTGCATCACTGTAGTATGCTGGTTTTAAGTCCTTTGGGTATAAACTGAGGAGTGGGATAGCTGGGTCAAATGGTGGTTCCATTCCAGTTTTTCTGAGGTGTCTCCATACTGCTTTCTATAATGGTCTCACCAATTTGCAGTCCCATCAACAATGTGTGAGTGTACCTTTTACCCTACATCCTTGCCAACATTTATTATTGCTTGTATTTTTGATAATTGCCATTCTGACTGGAGTGAGATGAAATCTTAGAGTAGTTTTAGTTTGCATTTCTCTAATTGCTAGAGATGGTGAACATTTTTTCATATATTTATTGATTGTATTTCTTCTGTGAAGTACATGTTCAATTCCTTAGCCCATTTATTGATTGGGTTATTTGTTTTTTGGTGTTAAGTTTTTTGAGTTCTGTGTATATTCTGGAGATTAATGCTCTGTCTGAGGTGCAGGTGGCAAAGATTTTTCCCATTCTGTAGGCTCTCTCTTCATGTTATTTTTTCCTTTGTTGAGAAAAAGCTTTTTAGGATGAATTCATCCCATTTATTGATTCTTGAGTTTATTTCTTGAGTTTAGGAGGCTTGTTAAAGTCTAAGCCAACATGATGAAGATTTTTTTGATAAGGGTAGAATAATTGTTTGATTTATTCATTCATGTTCTATATGTATTTTTTTACATGACAGTAGATTGAATTTATGTACTTTGCTATATCATACATAGATGGGGTATAATTTCTCATTTTTCTGATTGTATATGTAGAATCACATTGGTCATGCAGTTATATATGTACATTAAGTGATAATGTCTGTTTCATTCTACTATCCTTCTTATCCCCATATCCCGTCTCCTCTCCTTCCCTCCCTTCACTCCCCTCTACCTAATCTAAGGTAACTTTATTCTTCCCTAGTGGCTCACCCTCCTTATTGTGAATTAGCATCTGCATATTAGAGAAAACATTCAGCCTTTGTTTTTTTGGGATTGGCTTATTTCACATAGCATGATATTCTCTGAAAGGCCTACTTTTAATTGCTGCTTTGGCTCTCATTTTTTTTTTCTTAATTTTATTTATTTATTTATTCTACTTAGGTATGTTATATCTGATCATTGGACGAGCCCCCAAATGTTATATCCGGCCAGCAAGAATCAACAGATTCATAGATTTATTTGTTATAAGGTTTATTTTTCAGCCAGCAGGACTGCAAAGCCAATTCAAAGTTGCAGCCCATGACTTGGTTTAAGTTACAGATTATATAGCAAAAGAAAACTGTGAGTCAGGCATTATGACATTTTCTCTTTCAGCCAATGCAATCAAGCCAGCAGTACAGAAGCAGAGATTGCAGTTAGCTAAAGCCTACTCTGTGTTTCATCTGAAGTCATTTCCCTGACTGAAACTTAGGTCAAGATGACCGTGACTCTTTGCAAAGACAAAGTATGTTGACGTTAGGGACCTCCCAGTATGTGGGCTAAAGTTAAGGTGGCTGACAGTTCAGACAAAATGGAATTTCTTAAGCTAAGAGTTACCACAGGTATACATGATAGCAGCGTGCATTTTGATTCATCTTACACAGATGGAGCACAACTTTTCATTTCTCTGGTTGTATGTGATGTAGAATCACAATATACATGCAGTCATACATAAAGCTAGGGCTATGATGTCCATCATATTCCACAAATTTACTGTCCCCCTGCCCCCTCTCCCCTCCCACCCCTGTGACCAAAATTCCTCCATTCTTCCCGTGCCCTCCCCCACATCATGGATCAGCAGCCACTTATCAGAGAGAACATTCAGCATTTGGATTTTTGAGATTGGCTTACTTCACTTAGCATGATATTCTCCAACTCCATCCATTTACCTGCAAATGCCATAATTTTATTCTCTCTTATCACTGAGTAATATTCCATTGTGTATATATACCACAGTTTCTTTATTCATCTATCAAAGGGCATCTAGGTTGATTTCACAGTTTAGCTATTATGAATTGAGCTGCTATAAACATTGAAGTGCCTGCATCTATAGTATGTATGCTGTTTTTAAGTCTTCTGGGTATAGACCAAGGAGTGGGATAGCTGGGTCAAATGGTGGTTCCATTCCAAATCTCCATACTGCTTTCCAGATTGGTTGTACCAATTTGCAGTTGCACCAGCAATGTATGAGTGTGCCTTTTCCCCCACAATCTCACCAACACTTATTTTTGTTTGTATTCTTGATAACTGCCATTCTAACTGGCATGAGATGAAATCTTAGGGTAGTTTTGATTTGCATTTTCCTAATTACTAGAGATGTTGAACATTTTTTCATATGTTTGTTGATCGATTGTATATCTTCTGTGAAGTTTCTGTTCAGCTCCTTGGCCCATTTATTGATTGGGTTGTTTGTTTTTTTGGTGTTAAGCTTTTTGAGTTCTTTATATATCCTTGAGATTAGTGCTCTATCAGATGTGCATGTGGCAAAGATTTGTTCCCAGAATGTCAGCTCTCTGTTCACTTCATTGATTGTTTCTTTTGCTGAGAAGAAGCTTTTTAGTTTGAATCCATCCCATTTATTGATTCTTGATTTTACTTTTTGTGCTGTAGGAGTCTTGTTAAGGAAGTAAGGTCCTAATCCGACATGATGAAGATTTGGGCCTATTTTTGCTTCTATTAGGCATTGGGTCTCTGGTTTGATTCCCAGGTCCTTGATCCACTTTGAGTTGAACTTTGTGCATGGAGAGAGATAGGGGTTTAGTTTCATTTTGCTGCATATGGATTTCCAGTTTTCCCAGCACCATTTGTTGAAGAGGCTGTCTTTTCTCCAGTGTGTGTGTTTGGCTCCTTTATCTAGTATAAGGTAACTGTATGTAAGTGGGTTCATCTTTGTGTCTTCTATTCTATACCAATGGTCTACATGTCTATTTTGGTGCAATACCATGCTGTTTTTGTTACTATAGCTTTGTTGTATAGTTTAAGATCTGCTATTGGGATGCCTCCTGCTTTACTCTTCTTGCTAAGGATTGTTTTGGCTATTCTGGGTCTCTTATTCTTCCAAATGAATTTCATGATTGCCTTTTCTATTTCTATAAGGAATGATGTTGGGATTTTAATTGGAATCACATTGAATCTATATAGTGCTTTGGGTAGTATGGCCATTTTGACAATATTGATTCTTCCTATCCAGGAGCATGGGAGATTTTTCCATCTTCTAGGGTCTTCAATTTCTTTCTTTAGTGTCTTGTAGTTTGCATTGTAGAGGTCTTTCACCTCTTTTGTTAAATTGATTCCCAAGTATTTTTTTTTTTTTTTGAGGCTATTGTGAATGGGGTAGTTTTCCTAATTTCTCTTTCAGAGAATTTATCACTGATGTATAGAAATGCAACTGATTTATGGGTGTTGATTTTATATCCTGCTACTTTACTGAATTCATTTATTAATTCTAGAAGTTTTCTGGTAGAGTTTTTTGAATTCTCTAAGTATAGAATCATGTCATCTACAAATAATGATAGTTGGAGTTCTTCTTTTCTGATTTGTATCCCTTTAATTTCTTTCGTCTGTCTAATTGCTCTGGCTAGTGTTTCAAGGACTATGTTGAATAGCAGTGGTAAAAGAGAGCATCCGTGTCTTGTTCCCGTTTTTAGAGGGAATACTTCCAATTTTTGTCCATTTAGGATAATGTTAGCCTTGGGTTTAGCATAGATTGCTTTAACAATGTTGAGGTATGTTCCTACTGTCCCTAGTTTTTCTAGTGTTTTGAACATGAAAGGGTGCTGTATTTTGTCAAATGCTTTCTCTGCATTGATTGACAAAATCATATGACTCTTATCTTTAAGTCTATTGATGTGATGGATTATGTTAATTGATTTTCATATGTTGAACCAACCTTGCATCCCTGAAATGAACCCCACTTGATCATGTGCACTGTTTTTTTGATATGTTTTTGTATGCAATTTGCCAGAATCTTATTGAGAATTTTTGCATCTATGTTCATCAGGGATATTGGTCTGAAATTTTCTTTTTTTGATGTGTCTCTGTCTGGTTTTGGAATCAGGATGATACTCACCTCATAGAATGAGTTTGGAAGAGTTCTCTCCTTTGTTTCTATGGTTGTGACTAGTAGGTTTAATGATCTAAAAAAGAGTGAGATGAATACAGAGAAGAAAAATGATTCAAGTTCATTGTTGTGAGGTTCAAGGCTCATGTATTTGGAGGAAGTGAAGGTAAATGTTAAATGAAGCAACTGCACTGTTCTAGGTATCTATATGTATGTACTTATTAATTATACAAGATAAGCATTATTAGAATTTGTAATGTACCAAATTTGGTTTCCTTCAGTTGAGGTCTTTGGGCTTTTTGCCAAACAGACACTTTAAAGTGCAGGCTATATCACATGTGAGACCCTGCATTCAATTCTCAGCACTGTTAAAAATTAAAAATGTAGACTGTTCCTCCCTAGTTTGCAAATCTTTAATGATGAGAGACAAAGCAGGTTAACTAATAATTTGTATGCATGCAAAATGTGATTTTTCATAAATAACATAATTTTTAAAATTTCTGCTACAAAATTAAGTATCTTATTTGAAATTCAATGAAAAGAGACAGTAGGAGATATTGTGTTAATCCCAGCTACTTGGGAAGCTAAGGCAGGAAGATCACAAGTTCCAGGCCAGTCAGGGCAACTTAGCAATGACCCTGCCTCAGAGTAAAACCAAGTTTAAAGAAGGGCTGGGAATGTTGCTTAGTGGTAGAGCACTAGCATGTACGAGGTCCTGGGTTCAATTCTCAGAACTGCAATAGAAAAAAAGAAAATAATGTTTACAAACAACATTTAGTATGGCATCTAGATCTGAGCAGGCAACTCAGAATTAAGTCTAAGCCTGACCTTAAACCACGACCACTGGAATCTAAGTGTGTTTATTTTTATAATAACCTTATTTTGGCACTTACATGGTTTTTGGTTTGTTTTCTCATTCAAATTAGAGACCCTAAAACAGTATTTTAATTCTAGGAATTAAGCTATTTATACTTTTCATAGCAGGAATCAGCAAATTATTTTTTTTCTTGGTTATGTTATCTTATTCTCAGAAATGTGTGATCTTTGTGTCCAGCAGTGCTCCTTAAAGATGAAACAGAACAAAACCAGGAAAAGAAAAGAAAGAAAAAGTACTATACTACCATGCTAGAATTCCAGTAGAACTTCATTCATCCTTCCTCACCTACTTCTTTAAAAAAAGTATTCTTGTAGAAATATTGTCTTGAGTTATACAAAAAGCACAAGTAGTTACTGGAAATGTTTTCTACACAGTTTTGTTTATATGTATTAATTCCAATTTGCTTTTCATACTCTAGCTTTCTATTAGCTTTGCTGATAATTGCATTTCAATCGCACTGACTTTAAACTAAGTTGCATTGAATTTTTATCACTCTTAGCTACATTTTGAGGAGTTCTAACTTATAGAAAGTTTGAATGAATGATGAAACAATGAACATAGGAACAAGGGAACAAAGTAAAAACTTAGGTTCAGTTTTATGTAAGTTTAATGATGCTCCTGTAAGTGGAAATACTATAATGCTTTTTTTTTTCTGTCAAAATTCTTGTTTTTGCTAAGAGGAAGAGGAGTTATTTGAAATAGTAGTTAATATCAGAGTCATAAGTCATTTATAACCAGCTTTAGAATACCTACAGCCACACATACATTTTCCAAAATATTCTATTGCTCCCTTTTGCAAAGCCAAACTCTTCTTGACTCATTTTTACTTTTAGTAATTGTGTGGCTAGAGACCAGAAACCTTGGATAACCCTGATTCACTTACAGATCATCAAAAGTTGTCTGTGGTATATTTATTTTCCCCCATTTTCTCATTGATGCATTATAATTGTACATAGTTGTACAACGTAACAATATAATTTGGCCAATATCATTCCCAGTATTTCCCCTGTCCTTTTCCTCTACTATGTTGTTCTCCCTTCAATTTTCATGAGATCCCTTGCGCCCTCAACCACCTTTCTTTTCCTTTTTCCCCCTCTAGCTTTCACAAGTGAAAGAAAACACATAACCTTTGATTTTCTGAGTTTGGCTTATTTTGCTTAACATAATACTCTCAAGTTCCATCTATTTTCCTGAAAATGACATAATTTCACTGTTCTTTATAGCAGAATCAAACTCCATTGTGTATATATACCACATTTTCTTTATCCATTCATTTGTTGATATCCATAAGTATTGCTATCCATACTTTAGATTGATTTCATAGTTCAACAATTGTGAATTATGATGCTATAAATATGGGTATGCTTGTATCACTATAGTATGCTGACTTTATTTCTTTAGAATAAATACTGAGGAGTGATTTAGGTGGGTCATATGATGGTTCCATGCCTATTCTTTTGAGGCACCTCCATACAGAATAATGATCGCACTAGTTTATGATCCCACCAATAGTGTAAAAGTGTTCCTTTTCCTCCACATCCTCACCAGCATTGTTTGCATTCTTTTTTTAAAAAATTAGATCCTTATGCTTATACATAGTAGTTGGGTTCATCCTGACAAACTCATACCTGCATGCATTGTTCATATTCTTGATGACTGCCAATCTAACTGGAGTAAGGTGAAATCTTGTAGTTTTGATTTGCATTTCCCTAATTGCTAACAGTGTTGAACATTTTTTCATATATTTGTTAGTCATTTGTTTTATTATTATTTTTTTCTTGGTACTGGGGATTGAACTTGGGTGTTTGACCACAGAGCCACATCCCCAGCCCTATTTTGTATTTTATGTAGAGACGGTCTCACTGAGTTGCTCAGCACCTCTCTGTTGCTGAGGCCAGCTTTGAACCGCAATTCTCCTGTCTCAGCCTCCCAAGCTGCTGGGATTACAGGTGTGCGCCACCACACCCAGCCACTTGTATTTGCTGAGAAGTATTTATTTAGTTAATTTGCCCATTTATTAATAGGGTTATTTGTGGGGTTATTATTATTATTTTTTTTTGGTGTTAAGTTTTTTTAGTTCTTTATATATTCTGGATATTAATCCTCTATGAGAAGAGTAGCTAGCATTTATCCCATTTTGTAGATTCTCTTTATATTCTTTCCTTTGCTGTGCAGAAGCTGTTTAATTTGATACCATCCCATTTACTAATTCTTGGCATTGTTTCCTGAACTTGAGGGGTCCTGGTGAGAAAGTTGTTTCCTATGCCTATATGTTGTAGTATTGACCCTATATTTTCTTCTAGGAGTTGCACAGTTTCTGGTCTAGCTCCTAGGTTTTTGGTCTGTTTTGAGTTGACTTCCATGCAGGGTGAGAGATAAGGATATAATCTTATTCTTCTACATATGGATAAATAGTTTCCTAGCCCCAGTTGTCAAAGAGGCTATCTTCAATGTATGTTTTTGGCACTTTCGTCAGATAATGTTGATAAATGGGTTTGTCTTTGTGGTTTCTATTCTGTTCCATTGGTCTATGAGTCTGTTTTTATGCCAGTACCAGCAGTTTTTGTTACTGTAGCTCTGTGGTATAATTTGAAGTCTGGCTATGTTATAGTTAGAACTATATAATTGTGCTAGACACATATTTATAATTCTTAAAACTCTTCTACTAAGCTATGTGCTTTTTAAGGGCAAGAACTATACATCATCTTTAGCATGTACCTTTCACAAATAAATATCTAATGCTGTGGCCACCTCAAAAGGACAAGACTAAACAGGAAAGGTGCTAGAAACTTGCCCCGCTTTAGCATAATCTCTCTTTTATGTATTAGTAATTTTGAATAATATTTTAGAGGCAAATTTCTCTTTTAAAATGGATTTTGAAAATGACTGTTTAGTGGGTACACAATTTAGTATTATGTAATATTATCAAGTCTAGCCCTCATTATTTTATAGGACTGGAAAGTGAGACCTAGAAAGTATATATATGTAGTCTTGTCCAGATCATACAGCTATTTAGTGGTGCAATTAGAATTAAAACCCCCTTTCCTGATTGCTTAAATGTCACTCGTAATAGTATACTGAAGCATATATATTATCAGAACCCATGAGTATTCCAAAAATTCTGCATAATCCCTGGTAATGGTACATACCCAGTAAATGTGTATTGCATTAATTAATTAATGATCTTAAGATGATTTGTAGTAATTATCTTTAAGCCAGGTCCAAATAAAAACTCCTCTTCATGATCCCAAGGAAATGTCAATTTCATAGAAAGCCTAAATTAGGCCTGTTCTAGCAATGGGCCAGTTGTTATATATAACAAATTGTTCTTTGTTAATTTTAGGATCACCTACTGTTACCAGCTACCACCCATAACAAGACCACAAGACCAAAAATGTCAATTGTATTACCAGCAATAAACATAAATGGTAAGTTGAAATTTCAGTTTACAAACGACATGAAATTCCTGTGCTTAACCAAGATTCTTTGGATTAATGGAAAGATATTTGAAGTGTTCAGTTGGGCAAGTATAACTCCATGCATTATTTTTAAAACACTTTCCCACAATTTTCACAATGTTATTTTTAAAAATTTCTATTTTAAAAAGTTTCTTTTAAAAAAATTTCTATTTGTTATTTTTAAATTCTTTTAAAAAAGTTTCTATTTTAAAAGAAAAAGTAGTTCTCTTTTATTTACAAAATTGGGAAACTTAGCATTTGACTACTCCACAGACTTTCTGTTGGGAACCTTTCTAGTCATAAGTGCAGTATAAGAAGTCCTTGTTGCCAGGTGAGGTGGCTCATGCTTGTATTTCCAGTGATTTAGGAGGCTAAGGCATTAGGATCGCAAGTTCAAGGTCAGCAACTTAGTGCAACCTTGTCTCAAAAAGAAAAGAGGGGATGCTGGAGATGTAGCTCAGAAAGTCCCTATTGTGTTCTGACAGTGATTTTGTAATTAAGTTTTTGGAACTCAAAACAGTTTTCTGTTTTCCCTAAATGTTGACATGATTCTAGATCAAACAACAAAAGCCTACTTATGTGTAATCCATAATATTGATGAGTTTGATGTTGATGGCATCACTATTGCATTTTGTTCTATGAGTACTGAGTATGAAGCAAAATACAAATAATGCTATGATATTTTGAGGCTATTGAAAAATGTCAAGGTGTAGTTCACCTGCTTATAATCTAGAAGGAAAATAAAACAAGCACAGAAATCATTGTACTCCAAAGGGAAATTCCCTTAAGTAATATACAAAGTAGTAAATAAATGTGATAAAGGAGAGATTACTTCCAGCTGGGTTCTTCATGGAGAAGAGAAATAATTTGCTTCCAGCTGTGTGTAATAAATGAACATAGTATCTTATTGACCATTTGCTTTCTCTGACACATCATATTAGGCGTAATGAAATAGAAGAGTTGGCCTTTCTCAAATACATTTATCCATTTATCTGACATACTAAAACTACTAGTAAATTTTCTGTCTAGTGATTAGAATCTGATAGTCTACTAGTAAATTTTCTACTACTAGTAAATTTACTACTAGTAAACTACTAGTAAATTTTCTGTCTAGTGATTAGAATCTGATAGTCTATGATGGAACTAACCTGCAATTGAATCAGTCCACATTTCTGACTGATGATCATGATTAAACCATCATATACCACTATAAAACAAACCACTGCATTTTGAGGGGAGATTCTAGGTAAATTTCATAAAATTTTGTCTTTATAGAACAGGTATTTTTCTTTGTATATTTAAGATCCTAAAGGATTATATAATTTCATGAGCTATAGACAGCTCAGTAGAAATACTTAGGAGGCAACGTATGCACATAAAACACAATTTTTGTGTTAAAACATAAAAAATTTTGATATTTACATAGTCTTGAAATATACAGAAGAAATTTAAGGGAAAAATACTATGATATTAGGACAAACATCTTTTTCAGTAATGCCATACCCTAAAGTTATTCATGGAATAATCATATTTCTACCTGAAGAAGGACCATATATTCCAAAATTACTATATCAATACTCCAAAGATTACATAGGAAATCTATTTATTCACATCCCATAGTGAATAAATAGAAACCTATTTATTCACATCCCTATGTTTCTCTGCTTGAACTATAAGAGTTAATTTGTTCAGCTTGTGTTCAGAGAGACTATTTTCTAAGTTTCATCAAAGCAGAATTCACTTAATTTTATTCCTCTGATATTGAGTTCTTATGCAAGAGAATGCCTGGTTTTATTTTATAAAGCTGTCCATTTATATTAAGCCAAAAACAATAATATGCTGGACTCTTTTTATCTTAGCCAGGAGACTAATTTTTGAAGATGAGTTTTTCATGGATTTGGAAAATATAATCATTAGAGGATTATTTCCTTTTTAATCTGTTCCAGATTCTTTGTGAATAAATTTTTAATATTTTTCCTTTTTAAGATATAGTAAACTATTAGGAAAATTGAGATTCAAATTCAAGAAAAATTGATTGTGAACACTACATCCTCAGCTACATCCTCAGCTTCTTCTCTGAACAGTCCCTTCACCTTTTTGCTCTAAGACTGCTTCCCAAATTGGAGCCTGATTTTCCTTTCCTACCTCATATACCTTAGAACCCACAGGGAGATAGGTGAATCCTCTTTACCCACTACAGCCTCCAAATTGTTTTTCCTTCTTTCTTTTTAAGTTCTCCTAACATCTTTCTTTTTTTTTTTTTTTTTAAATATTTTTTTAGTTGTAGATGGACACAATGTCTTTATTTTATTGCTTTGTATGTGGTGCTGAGGATCAAACCCAGGGCCTCACGCATGCGAGGCAAGCGCTCTACCGCTGAGCCACAATCCCAGCCCTCTCCTAACATCTTTCAAGTATATAATGTCAGGTTTTATTCCTTTAAGCCTTTCATTGGTCACCTACCCCACCTTCACTGATGACCCTTCACTACTGCTTTTGACTTTATGTAACTTCAACATCACGTAACAGTTTCATCCAGTGCTCTAGCCTTCTTTGATACAGTCTCCTTTTATTTTCTGCCACCTCAATCTCCCATCCACATGGTTATAATCTAGACCTTATCATTATCATTATTATAGAAATGTGTGATCTTTGTGTCTAACAATGCACTTAAAAAACAAAACAAAATTACCCTGATGCTGCAATACTAGAATTCTAACAGCACTTCACTCATCTTCCTCTTCTCCTTTAGAAACAAGTGTTTTCATGGAAATGTGTTGAATTATGCAGAGCACAAGCAGTTACTGGAAATGTTTTCTACACAGTTCTCCTCATGTACATCATAATTTCAATTTATTTTTCACAATCTAGGGTTGTTGTTGTTAGCTTTGCTGATAATTTTATTTTGTAGTCACATTGACGTTGAGCTAAGTTTCATAGGGTTTTATCACTCTTAGCTACATTGAATTCTCCATTCTTAATTTTTGTTAGTTATATATATCTTTAGTTATTTATTTTATGTGGTTCTAAGGATTGAACCTAGTACCTCACATGTGGAAGGCAAGTGCTCTATCACTGTTCACAACCCCAGCCCAAATTCTACATTTTGAATGGGTTCTTTCATATAGCAGTTTTGTTGAATGAATGATGAGACAACATTGGAACAAGAAACAAAGCAAAATGAGTTAAACTTATGTTTGGTTTTGTCCCAGTTTAACCATGTTCCTTAAATGGAAATAACATGCTTTTTTTTTTTCTGTGATAGTTCTTGTTTTTGCTAGGAGGAAGAGGAATTATTGAAAATAACCAAGCCATGAGTCATTTATGATCAACTTTGGAATACTTACAGATACACATACATTTTCCAAAACACTTGTATTGGTCCCTTTTCTTGAAGCCAAACTCCCTTTGGAATCTTCTCACACATCGTACTTTTTGACTGTTACTTACTCTCTTACTTTAATATCTACATTCCAACTATTCTCTTCCCTCACAAATCTCCAGTCCTCTGACCCTACCACCTTTTCTGTGTCTTTCACATCCTTAATGTTCGTGCATTCCTTGTGCATTTCCTAGCCTAGATTCCACGGTTTTCTACAATCAGTTCTCTTGTAGACTCCTTTTATTCCCTGCCTCCTATCTTCATAGATGCCACTTGCCTGGAAACACCCCACCCTAGTTAAACCTGTCTATTCTTTTTATGCCTGCTCTTAACTGAAAATAACTGGAAAGTATCATCCAATCAGGACAAGTAGATTCACTTCAAATTCAAGACTGCTGATCGTTGGTACTAAATTGACTTTCCTTCTCCCTAAAACAAGAATTTCTCACCTTTTCTTCTCTAATTGCCAATATCCTGTCTTCCTCCTCCCTCAGTTGATGAACTTACCAAAAGATACTTGGAGAAAATGTCATGATGTGAGAGCTATGTCATGTTTCTATGACTGCCAGCCTACCTATATCTACACACACAAACTTTGCCTTACCTCTTATTGCACTGAAAGAAAAATCTCTTCCTTTCGGTTTTAAATCCTGGCTTATCTGCTTACCATATATGTATTATTAGGCAAGTAAATTAACTTTTCTACACTTCAGCATCCATCTATAAAAGGAACTATTAATAATATTTTCCTCTTTGTGTTGGTATGAGAATTAAAATTATTTAAATAGTACCTATTTTGGGAGTGAGCTGCTATGGTACCACCATTGTTATTGTCATCGTCATCATCATTACCTTATCTAAAGTGACTCCTTCCTTTTTGGGCCCTAAATCTTAGCACCTCTCACATTTTCAAGACTGTTCCCACATTTATGCCCTTTCTGTATGAGATGATCGATTTCCTTTTCTGTATCATTTCCATCAACATATAAAATGTCTTAATATTACCTTTGGAGACTCCTTGACTCCACATCCTATTTCTCTGGTACTCTTAATGGGAAAATTTTTGAAAGAGTGACTTGTACTCACTACCTCCACTTCTTTATTTATTCTCACTCCTGTTTACTCTTTACCAAACTTTTTCCCCTTCCAGAGGAAGATGCTCTACTGAGACGCTCTTATAAAATAGTCATCAATAACCAGTAAAAGGGCACAGCTCCATTCTCCTTATACCCAACCTCTCAACAGTATTTGACATGATTACCTATTCCTTTTTTAGTCTCCCAAATTCTTATTTTTAAAAATTTCAAATCTATAAAAAAAGTTAAAAGATGAATACAGTGAATATGTGGAGACACATTACCTAGTTTTCACCAGTTAACATTTTTCTATATTTGCTTTATCTCTATCTACACTCACATTTTTTTTAAACCTTGAAAGTTGCTGACCTCCTAACTCTTTATCCCTAAATATGTCTCCTACAAAAAGGACATTCTCTTACATAACCACAATAAAACGATTATACCCACCCCCACACACGCATATGTACATGTATATGTATATATGTGTGTGTGTATACACACACAAAATAATACTTAAAAGCTTTTTTTTAATCATTCAGGATCCAAAAATTCTACATTATATCCACTTATCATACCTTTTTGCTTTCCTTTACTCTGCAATAGCTCCCCTTCCCTTTTTATTCTCTTTCATAACATTTATATTTTTTAAAAATTGGACTTATTGAGGCATGATGTATTTACAATAAAATCTACCAATTTCGTGTGTATCATTTAGTGAGTTTTTGCAAATGTAAGTCATTGCAAAACTACCACTTCAGTCACAATATAAACATTTTTATTACTTTGAAAAGTCCCCTCATGGCCCTTTCTAGTCAGTTCCCTCCTGTTTATACGTATTTTTTACATTCCTTCTATTTATTGAGACACTTTTGATTTTTTTAGGCTTTCATGATAGCATGGCTTGTATAAGTTGCCCTCATGTTTCAGCTTAGCCAGTTTCTCTTCCTCTGAGAGAACAGGAATTGTATTTGTTATGTTTGCCCCTTACCACCATGTCCTCAACATCTAGAACAGTGTCTGGAATAGGTCACATTGCGAGATTTCAAGGAGCTGTAATCTGTGTTAACTCCTGTAATACTCACCCGCCAGCTAAGTATTGTCTTCGCTTTATAGCAGAGGATTTTAAGCCTCAAGCCATGTACACAGCCACTACATAACAGAGCCAGAACTTAAATACATCATATAATTTATCTTGATTAGTTATTATATTGTTTTACTATTAAAGATGGATATGCAAATACTGAAAATATTTGGAACCCTAAAACTTCCGATACATATTTATACCACTTTATCCCTTTGATGTATAAACTCATTAAGAGCAGTATAATACAATATAATACAGTGTTTGGAATTTGACAAGCATGTGCTTGTTGAATGAAAGACTAAGTTAAGTAAGGTAAATATTATTTGGTCTTTACTTTGTGGTCACTTGAAAGATTTAATTCTTTTTGTGCTTGGTAACAATTGGCAAGCACAGTTGTCTCATTTTGAAATGTAAAATAATTAAAATGTGTACTAGGCTACCTTTACATCACATTAGATTTCACAAGGAAGAGTGAATTGAAATTTATTAACTTCCTTTTTAACAATTGTTCTACAAAGGAAAACATGTTAAAAGCTTGACCTACAGGAAATTTTTATCCTACAGAACCCTTCAAGATCCAGAGATACACAATGAATCTGAGGCATTTTCAGCCTGATGTGGTTGGTTTGCACTTGGTCATAGCAGTAACCTGCTCTACAAAGGATCCTTCATTGGTTTTTCTCCCTTTGATGTCTTGACTTTCATTCCTTGTGTGTCCTGAGATTCCCTTCTTCCTCCCAAAACTACTTGCACCCAAATCCTTGTCTCAGGATCTGTTTTGGAAATCCCAAACTCTGGACAGCCTCCCTGATATTCCACATGCAAATATCTTTTTACTCCTACGCTCCTATGGCTTCATATGAACTTTTCTCATTGCATAGAATATAATAAAAAATAAAATATATAAGAAAAAGATCCAGAGATAGATTTGTTGTACTTGTTAGACATTTGAATTTGATAAGCTATATAATAATTTATTAACTATAATCTGAAGATATAAGTTATATAGGTTCCTATATATTGAAAGAGCAGAGACTTGTGAGGCTATTCCTAATAGCAGAATTTTTCATTTGAGCATTTATAAAGATTTTGAGAAAGTTGAATAAAATATATTTTCTGTCTTTTCTGAGTCTAGAAGTTCCATATACCTTGGGAATAATAATGAGTTGTTGGTGATCCCTTTTTCTTCTTTTTCTTTTTCTTTTTTTTGGTGGTGCTGGGGATTAAACCCAGGGCCTTGTGCATGCTAGACAAGCACTCTATCAACTGAGCTATATCCCCAGCCCCAGTGATCCCTTTTTCTGACTTAATAGAACCTGTAGAATTTTAGAGAGGTTGGAAAAGGACAAAAAGTAGAGACAAAGTCAAAAGTTATTGAGCACCTGGTTTATGTAGTGCACTGGATGGTAGTATTTGGGAAAAGGAATTTGATTTTTCAATTTTAGCAAAGTAAATTACATTTCCAGGTCAATGTTTGGTCTCAAACTCCAGTGGTAATGATTATTCTTTGTAATTTTGAACTGTGGAATATTTTTAAGAAATAGCAAAAGACAGTAGGATATGGGCATGAAATTAATGCCATTTAGAAATAGCCAGTCACATCATTCTGTGTTCTGTGTCGATTTTATTTTTGCAATATTTTTGATCTTCAGTTTAATTGTATTTATTGTTTAAATCTCTTTGTTTCATAAGAGAGTTGAAAACAGGTTAGCAAAACTGCAAAGAAAGAAAGCCTTTCTTTGGGAGAGTATTCATGCTGAAGATTATTGAAATAAAATGCTATGTATATTTTTAAAAGGATTTTTAAAAATTATTGCTTGGTTAGCCAGAGAAATGGATGATGAATTAAAAGCTATTACTATTTTTTTTTTTTAAGGATCTGGAAATTCTGCTTCTAGTACTTTAAATCAACATTTCCTGCTTTTAGATTATTTCCATTTATGCTATGGTAAAACTGCTCTTTTTCCTTCTTTCACTCTTAATAAATAACTGAACAAGAAAGAACACAGAAGAAACTTTATTTTTTCCATATTTTTTATTGGTGCATTATAGTTGTACCTAATGATGGAATTTGTTGTTATGTATTTGTACATGCATACAATATAACAATATAATTTGGCCAATGTCATTTCCCAGCACTTTCCCCCTTGGTTTTATTTTTTTAATGGTAGCTACTTTCTATACATTTTCATCAGGGAATGAACCTGATATCAGCAGATGTGTTTCATCATTTGACTATGCTTGCATGTGTGGTTTTGATTTGCTTTTACTCTTCTCCTTCCCTTTGTATGCCATGTAACAGTTAGTGTGATGTGTGAGTAATAAAAATAAACAATCCCGTTACCCATGTTCTAACATGTTATTATTAACAGTCTTAGCAGATGAGCAAATGAGTACCAGACTAAACTGTAATTATATTTAATCTCAAAGTAGTTTCCATATAAGGGAGATCTAGGAGAATCTACTAGCAATGGTATGCAAATGCCAGTGCCAGCACATGAAACACATTTTAAGTTGGAAAGCACAGAATAGCGGAGCAGGAAGGAAACCAACTAAATAAGTGTGTTGGTTTTAATAATAAGAGAATGTTGATACAACTGCTTTTTATGATCACAGTTTTGTGGAAGTGGCTATCCCAAAGCAAATGTATTTGGGAACTGTCCTATTCTGCCCAATAGGCTGGTTGCCTAGCAGACTGAAAGTGGTCTAATAAGTTCATTTCTCTTTAGAGGACTGCAGTTTTTCTTTTTTCTTTCTTTTTTTAAAAAAATATTTTTTAGCCTTTCATTTTTCATTCCATTCCATAGTTACATCCAGAAAGCTGAGTGAATTGAATCTTCTCTTAAAACTATGCTTTAATTTTTAAATGCATAATCATAATTCTCAGACTTTTGACTCATTACTAAAACCAGTAGTAAATGGAGTCTGGGGACACATACCTCTAATCCCAGTAACTCAGGAGGCTGAGGCAGAAGTACGACAAGTTCAAGGCCAGCTGCAGCAACTTAGTGAGACCCTTTCTCAAAATAGAAAATAAAAAAGACTGTGTATGTACACAGAAGAATATTACTCAACCATAAGGAAGAATGACATTTGTGGGTAAGATGGAAGGATCTGGAGGCTATCATGTGAAGTAAAATAAGCCAAGCCCCAGACAAATGTTGAATGGACTCTCTGATACATGGATGCTAATGCACAATGAGGGATGGGGGAAAGGAAGAACAGAAGTTCAGTGGATTAGACAAAGGGGAATGAAGGGAAGGGAATGGGGTTAAAAATAGGAAAGACATGGAATGAATCTGACATAACTTTCCTGTTTCCATATATGAGTACACAGTGAATCTCAACATTGTGTACATCCACAAGACTGGGATCCTAATTAGGATAAAATATACTTTATGTTTGTATGTTATGTCAAAATAAACTCTACTGTCATGTATAACTAAAAAGAACAAATAAAAATGTAAATGTATTAAACTTCCTAATCCAATGGGGGCGGGGGACAAAGGACTGTGGATGTATTTCAGTGGTATAATATTCCTCAGTAGTGAAAATGAAATAAGATAAAATAGTAGTAAAATTCCCATACTGAGAATTTCCACTGAGGAAAGGAGAAAAATCACTCTATGCCCCTGAAAAAGGTTTATTTTTATCCTCAAAATGTAGGCATAGATCTATTTATTAATTATTACTACAAATAAGATACTACAAAATTTCAAAAGAAATTCTGAGAATTGATATTTTTACTCTATAAATTCTGGTAGGTAATATATTTATAAGGACTTAAGTTTATATTTTGAGCCCTTGGACTGCTCAGTTTTCTACTGACAAGACCATCATAGTCTAATTCAAATTGTCTTTAGCATTTGGGTATAATTTGGTTTAAATCCTCAGAACTCTTTGAAGACCACCTATCACCCCACCCTATTGATGCCAAGATACCAGATAGGCCTGGAGCAACAGTGATTATTTAGATCAGTTCTAAATCAAATACACTGTACCAATTAAGTTTTTCTAGGAAAGATCAGTTAGTACCTGCTGGTATAAATTCCCAAAGCCTATGATATAGAATAAAAATTTACAAGAATATTGTAGATAATAGAATTTTGATGCCTAACATCAGTTGGTACTTTCAAAAGTTGTAATAAAGGTAAAAGTTGAAGTGGGCCAACTGTAAAGCAAACTTCAAATCTGAGCATAGGATAAGAAGAGTGAAAGCATTCAATATATCAAAAAGCCCACAGCAAAGAACCACAATGAACCAATCCAGTTGCAACAAATCCAGTTGTTGATTTAACAGTTTAGGAGTACTAAGGCCAATATTGCTGAAACTCTTTTGACTTTTCTTAGACAATCAGAAAGTAAATTCTGATTATTTATTTATCCATCGACTTTATTTATTTATTGACTTTATTTATAAATAATTTACTTATTTATTTATAAATAAAAATGTATTTATTGACTGCTACAAATTAAGTCATCAAATTTTGTGTCCTAATGTGTCTATCAGGAAAACAAACATTTTTCAGAAATTTTATAACAAAATTCTTTCCTATATCTCACTGAGGATAAACTGTGTCAAATGTTTAAGCCTAGCTTCTGCATAGGCTCAGAAATGTAGTATTTTTACTAAGCATACTAAGAACTGAAAAAAATAGTAGCATGCTTTTGGTAAGAAAATAATGGATATTGTGTGGACAAATGAGCAGCTGCACTCCATCATGTACTGAATTGGGATTGGGCAAAATGTCTGGGAGGAGAGAGTAAAAAGGATTAATGTTGAAAAAGGAAGAGAAATAAATGTTTATTGCATGGGATGTAGCCAGATGATTTGGGTGACTAGTGAATGAAGGAAGTGACTGTAAGCTATAAAACATAAAAATAACACAATAAAGAGACTGTTGAGTGGTTACAGTGGTGCTAACACCTGTAATCCCAGCTACTCAGGAGGCTGAGGCAGGAGAATCCCAAGTTTGAGGCTAGCCTGGTCAACTTGGTAAGACTGTCTCAAAATAAAAAATAAAAAGAACTGGGATGTAGCTCAGTGGTGGAGCACCTCTGGGTTCAAGCCCTAGTACTGAAGAGAAAGAGAGAGACTACTAATCATTACAATGAACTAGGAAGAAAGATAGAATAAATTGAATCTATAGGGAAGCTGAGCTAGGTGACATTGTAATAATTTGGGGATGAGGATATTAAAGGCCTGGAATGGAGATAAAGGGGAAAAATTTCAAAAGAAATTCTGAGAGAATTTCTTGGAATTTCATTTAGAGGCTGATGGTATATGAAGGAGAAAGAATGAAAAATTGATTCTATGACTTTGAGACTGAAAGACTAGTACTACCATTCAAATGGGTAAAATTGGATGGACTGGTGTTAGACTTAAGCATCTTGAATTTGAGATACCATTGGGGAAATTTTAATGTGACTCTTGTGAAAGAATACCATTAAGTAATTCTTGATTGATAAATTCTGTTTTCTCTTTCTGCTTTTCTTTTTCTCAGATATCACCAGCCCCCCCTGATAAGCTAGTGTCCCCTTCTGTCCCTTGTATTGTTGTCTTGGACTCCTTCTTGTTCATTACCTTGGTACTTTTATAAGACACAAAGCTTATGGAGATGGGAGGTGGGCAGCAAGAAATAAGGAGTGGGGATCTGAAGGAAAAAGGAAGAAAGCTGAACTCCTTCACTTTGCTTATTTTCCCTGGGTTTCTTTTTTCCTTCCTTCTTCCCTCCCTTCCTTCCTTTTCCCCCTTAATATTGGTACCATTGGTGTCAATATTAAGATTATAATTAATATTAATATTAATATTGGTACCATTGGTGTCAATATAAGATGAACCTGTCTACATTGTTGAACTAGTATCCTAACAGGTGTGCTAATTTATTTTTATATCTTAATCCCTATAATTCAGCCTGCATATTGCTACCAAAATTAATCAGTGGGGCACAGCAGCACATGCCTGTAATCAAAGCTGCTCAGAAGGCTAAGGCCAGGAGGATAGCAAATTTGAGGCCATCCTTGGCAACTTGGCAATACTCTGTCTCAAAATAAAATTAATTAATTAATTTTCTCAAAAAAAAATTAATTAAATTTCTCAAAAAAATCAATCAATTAATTAATTAATTAAAAGATAAGCTGCCCTTACATACTGCTTTTATTACATCATTCTCTTCAAGAAAGTCAAAGGTTGAATGTTTTTTCTCATATATAGAAGCTAGAGAGAAGTAAGGAATTAAAAAGGAGAAATCTCAGGAAAGATGGGAGAACAGTAGAATAAAGGAAGAGTATCAAAGAGAGGAAGGAGGAGAGGGGAAGGGGAGAAACTTTAATGAAATTGATCAAATTATACTAAATCCACATTATAACAATAAATCCCACTTTTATGCATAAGCATAATGTACCAATTAAAAAGATAAATAAATAGAAGGAAAACCAGTAGACAGGAGGTGGGGAGGGGAATGAAATGGAGCAAATTATGTTATGTGCATATATAAATATATCACAACGAACCTCACTGTTATGTATAATTATAATGCACTAATTTTTTTTTTTTTAAAGAACCAGCAGATCTTCAGTGTTCATGGGATGAAATCCAAATACCTTGGCCTTGCATCAAAGGCCCACATTATCTTCTCAACTCAGTTCTAAACAGACTGCTTTACTTATAGTCCCTTAAAATTTATATTCATTAGTTCATTCAAAAATACTTATTTGGGGCTGGGGCTGTAGCTCAGTGGCAGAGCACTTGCCTAGCATGCGTGAGGCACTGGGTTCAATCCTTAGCACTACATAAAAATAAACAAATAATTTTTTTTTCTAACTACAAAAAAAAAACTCTAAAAAAATATTTATTCCCTGGGAATCTACTTTATGCCAATCACTGGGGATATCAGCATTGAATAAGATGTATGTGTTTCCCACCTCATGGAGCTTTCAAGTAAAAAGAGCAGAAGAAAAGAAATAGTAGCAACCCAAACACAATTACAGCTCATGATAATCTGGCAGAAAGATGAAAGCATGGTGCCTTGATGAAATATAACGGCAGGAGTGAGGGATAGAAAAGGCCCCTTTTGATTGGATGGGGAGGAGATAACAGTTAAACTAAGACCTGAAGGATGGGAAGAAGCAAATGAGAAGAGCCAACAGGCAGGAGATTCCAACCAGAGGGAGCAACCAGAGAACAGAGGACCTGAGGCAGGAAAGAATGTGTTAATTTTAGAAATTGTCAGAATATTGGTGAGACCAGAGTAGAAGTGGGGTAGGAAAAGAGGACAGTGATACAAGAAACAGTTGAGAAGGTAAGCAGAGGCCAGATCACAGAGAGTTGTAGGTCATGGCAAAGAGTTTAAATTTTTTAGTATAGTGAGGAGATGCTGAACAGTTCAAGATAGGGAAGCAAGTTGGTCCAATTTATAGTTAGAGATCACTCTGGCTGCCTTTGCATATACAGTGTACATATCCTGGATTGTCTCACCTCTTCCCTCTATGGTATCTTTCCCTTGAAGATCCAGCTGAAATCCTACCACCTGTATACAATTTTTTCTTACTTTTGTGGGTCATTAGATTTGAATAGGTAGTGTAGTATCTTTCTTCTGCTAAATACAACTATAGTCACCTCTTGTTATCTTAAACTACCTGAAGATAATCACTTTGAGTGTGTTATATTTACATTTATCTCTGTCTCCTTCTCCCCATCCCATACCTAAAAATGCTATATAGGGCTGCGGATAGACATAGCTCAGTGGTGGAATGCTTGCCTAGCATGTGCTAGGTCCTGGGTTCAATCCCTAATACTTGAGGAAAAAAATGTTACTTAATTTCACTAAAATTTTTATCATCTTGTGATTCACATGAAATAGCTGTCCTGCACAGCCACATCAATGTTTATAAAAGCAGCTCAATTTACAATAGCTAAGTTATGGAATCAACCTAGGTGCCATTGGACAGATGAATGGATAAAGAAAAGGTGGTACATACGCAGTGGAATATTACTCAGCCATAAGAAGAATAAAATTATGGAATTTTCCAGTAAATGGATAGAACTGGAGGCTATCGTTCTAAGTGAAATAAGCCAGTCCCCCAAAACCAAAGGCTGAATGATCTCTCTGATAAGTGCATGCTACCGCACAATAAGAGGAGGGGAGGGAAGAATAGAAATTTATTGGATTAGAAAAAGGAGAATGTAGGTAAGGCAGGGGAGATGGGACTAGGAAAGACAGTGGAATGAATCAGACATAATTCTCCTATGTTCATATATGAATATATGACTAGTATAACTTCATATCATGTACAGACACAAAAATGGGAAATTGTATCCCATGTACATATGATATGTCAAAATACATTCTATTGTCATGTGTAACTAAAAAGAACAAATAGAAAAAAAGGATTAAAAAGACTTTAAAACAAGAAAAGCAATAGCTATTCTATAGCTGTAGCTTGCCTCTTTCATTTTCTCTGTCTTCCTTTCATTTGTTGAAATCGTCAGTGGTTTTTGTTTTTTTTTTTTTCCTTACCAGGGATTTAACCCATGGGCACTTAATATCTGAGCCACACCCCTAGCCCCCTTTTAAAAAAACCATATAGGCTGGCTTTGAACTCATGATACTCCTGCCTCATTCTGTAAAGTGATTACAGGTGTGTGCCATGGCATCCAGCCCAGTGTATCCATTTTTAACCCTTGTCCCACCATTAGGTTTTCCCCAATTCACATAGCCTCTTCTGAATTCTCTTCTATAAAGTAAACTTGAAAATAGGTTTTTGTTTTGTTTTGTTTTAGTGAAAAAAGGAGGGCTAATGATAAGAGTTGCCTTTATGTACTTGGAATACTATTATTTTACTGGGAATGATTGCTGCTTTGATGATTTATTGATAGTTGCACAAGTAATGTTTTCTGTGAAAGTTTCTTTTTTGCATTTGTTTTACTAATTAATTATCTAATCTTTAGGAACCTTTATAAGACCCCAGAGGTTTAGATGAAAGCAACTTGCATTGTGCCTTTTAGGATATTAGTACTTCCTTGACCCAACTGTACCTAACTGACCTTTAATGTGTCCTTTGCTTTCAGTGAGATCACTTTCACTCTTTCTTCCTTGTAGCAAAAAAAAAAAAAGTGGGGGGGGGAGAGAAAAATCTGTTTCTACTCAAACACATGGCTTAACTTGCAACAAATAAAAATTATAGAAATCAGCATCTATTTAAGCCAACAAAGTTGGTTTCGGCTCCTACTAACTTGAAAATCTGAGTAATTTCTTTCTTTTACATGTATTAAATTTTCTGGAGTGGATTTGTCTTTGTACTGGAAAATCAAGAATCTTGCAATATGTCAGTTATTGAACTATTTCACATAATCTTAAATTTCAGAAGAATTGCTTAATAAGCACAGGTTCAACTCCTCTGTGTATTCTCTTTTGCAGTGATACCAACTGTAAACACTAGGGACCTGTTTTAGTCGGCTTTTTCCGCTGCTGCGACTAAAAGACCCAACCAGAACAACTGTAAAGGAGGAATGGTTTATTTGAGAGTTCACAGTTTCAGAAGTCTCAATCCATAGACAGCAGACTCCATTCCTTGGGGTTCATGGCAGAAGAGTGTGGCAGAGGGAAGCAGCTCATGTGTTGATCAGAGAGGAGGGAGGGGGAGGGAGACTGATTGGACTCTCAGGATACAAAATATATACCCCATAGCCACGCCTCCAAATGAGCCACTTCCTCCAGCCACACTCCACCTGCCTCCAGTTACCACTCAGTTAATCCATCAGGGATTAATTCACTGATTAGGTTAAGCCTATAACCCAATTTCATTTCTCCTTCAAACTTTCCTGCACTGTCTCACACCTGAGCTTTTGGGAGACATGACATCTAAACTGTAACAGGACCATAACTTTCTATGGAGTATTTCATATTCTTTGAGCACTTGCATGATAATTTCTTTGTTATTTAAGACATCTGCAAGCTGGGAACAGGGTGATAGGCCAGCATCATTTCACAGATATACATGTCAAATATATTGTAACTTTTGTTTACATTAGGAAATACCCTGCCTTTTGAATTTTTACAATAAAGGTTAGAGTCCTAAGAAATATACCTCTTTGGATTTTTAAAATATAGAGTCTTTCAACTGAACATATAGATATAGATTGTTGATTAGATATTCATGTGTTGTGAGAGAGCTTTGATATGATATGATAGTTTGGGGTAAGTGAGGAAAGAGTTAACCTTTTGATTCATCCAAATGTCCAGAAAGATATTTTCCTCCATATTCATTATAGACTTTACAGAAACAAATGCATGCCTTAAAGTTAAGATTTAGACTAAGTAATGGAACAAATGTGAAATGTAAAATCACTACTTGGAAAGGAGTTGATTAGGAAGACCATATAAGCAGTTTCTTAGAAGATATCTAAAGCCCATCATTCTTTATCTATGACACAGGGCAGAACCTTATGGGAAATGTGATTACTTGGCACCATTACAGTATAGATAAGACAAAGATTCATTAATATTCATCTATTCAAGCCATAAAATATTAGGATTGAAAGGCTTTAGGACAAAGTCATCCCTTCCAGGGTTTTTTTTTTTTTTTTTTTCAGTGCTAGGGATTGGCTTCACACATGCTCTGCCACTGAGCCACATCCCTAAGCCCTCCCGCTTCCAGGGTTTGGTTCCCTTCTGCAACATTTTGCTCAGTGGCCAACCAGATTAGATATAATCACCTCTAAGGATAAGAGACTGCCAGCTTTAAATAGCTCTGGCAAATTATAAATTGTTCCTTTTCGGTCTCTTCCTTATTATACCCATAAACCCACAGGATTATATATGAATACAGTTTTTCTTCTACATGACAGACCTCCAGTTAATTTGTACATTATACCTCTGAGTCTTCACATACTAAGATCTTCCAGTTTGGGGAAGCTATTTTTTTATTTTTTGTGATTTGATTTCAAGGTGATTTGATTCTGATCATTCTCTTCTGAATGGACTCTGCTTTTTCACATCTCTTAAGAGAGCTGATAAATGCTGAGCATAATGGAATACCTCCAGATTTTCTATAGTGTATTTCTGTTGGTGAAATCAAGGGTTTTTTTTTTACCCCAGTTAAATCATGTTATCAAATATAGCCATAATGTTTTCACATATATTATTACCAAGACATATTTTTTTTTCATTTTTTCTGCTGATTTGGATTCTTAGGTTGAAGTTCCAGACCATGTTTTTAATCCTGATTAGTTTTTCATTAAATTCCTTACTGAAAAAACATTCATAGAAGGCTTCCCTAAGTCTGCAGAATAGGTTAGACTCTCTCCCTCACTTCATGTGCCCAGAATACTCTGAACTCCCTTATTTTTATAACACTCATCTCACTTGTAATCAGTAGTTTATTACATAACTTCTGTGCTAAATTGTAGGCTCCTCAAGGTTAGAGACCTTATTTGCTTAAGTTTCTTTGTTGCTCCTAATGCCTTACAAAAATAAGTGCCTAGTACATAGTAAGTGCTCTAAAATATTTGTTGAATTGAATTAAGTATATAACTCATCTGAATAAACCAGGCATTATCCTTTGTATCCAAGAAAAAATTGAATAAACACACACACACACACAGTGACATTTGAACTGAATTTTGAAGATTGACCAAGTGGATAAGGCATTCTAGGTACAGGAAACAGTATAAATAGGGATATTGGAGAGAGAAAAGATTTTAGCCTATTTGGGAAATTAAAGTAGGATTCATGTACATTGGCATTGAGGGTATAGATGAAACTTGAGAGGCAAGGAGAAGCAGATTTGCAAAGGCCTCATTTGACACAGTATGGAGTTTGGGTTATCCTATATATAATGGGGAGCTACTAAGAGATTTTGAGCAGGGGAGAGGCACAAATTATATTATGTTTCCAAAGATTTCTCTGACAGTAACATACAGATAGATTGAAGGTTATCATCTAAACAAGAAATGTTGTACTTTATCTAAAAAAGGATTGTTATGTTAGTTATCTATTTTCCTGTATAATAAATTATCCCCAAACTTAGAAGTCTTATAAAATAAACATCTCACACAGTTTCTGAAGTTTAAGAAGCTTATTAGCAGGGTGATAGTTCTGGTTTCTAAGTGTCCCTTGAAGTTGCTGTCAAGATGCTGGCTGGAGCCAGGCATGCCTATAATCCCAGTGACTCCAGAGGCTAAGGCAAATTCAAGGCCAGCCTGAGTAACTTAGCAAGACACTGTCTCAAATGAAAAAAAGGTCTGGGAACCCCTGGGTTCAATCCCCAGCTCCCCCCTACCCCTGAAGACTGGCTGATAACCGAGACTCTATCTAAAGGATTTGCTTCTGAATTCACTCATATAGTGTCATTTCAGTTCCTCACCATATTGTCCTCTCTCTAGGGCTGCTCACGAAATGGCTTCCCTGAAAACAACTTAATCCATGAGAATAAGAGAGTGAGTGTATGAGAGAGTTCCCAAAATAGAAAGACAGTCTTTTAAACTTAATCCCATACGTTCCATATTGTCATTTTTGCTGCATGCTGTTGGTTACATAGACCAATCCTGGCACATTGTACAAGGGATCTGTACAAAAGTGTGAATACCACAAGTGCAAGGGCATCTTAGAGGCTGCCTGCTATGCTGGCTTATGTATAGAGTACATACACAAGTCTGAAATATTTTTATGGCTTATGAAGATAAGAGTACAGAATACTTCACATTTAAGCCATCCTATTAGTCATTCCTCCCAGCTTCCTATTGTCTAGAGTAGGTAAATAAAGTATTTGCTTAACTGAAAGGTAAGATAATTAAGACCCCACTATAAATGTTAAGTAAGGGTTACTTTGCAAGCATTGTTTAATTTTATACTATGAAATTGATAATTTGGTATCATTTTTGCTTTTATGTTGTAATATAATTGCAGTTCGGTTTTACAAATATTCAGTGCATAGCACTATGTTAAGTAATATGTGGGTTCAAAAGAAGACTAAGATATGATTTATGCCATCAGAGAGTTAATAACCTTACTGGGAAGTAGAACATATATAAATGATAGAGAATCTTGGTACTGGGAGGAAAATAAAGGCAATCTAACACAATAGCCTCATGATACAGGTAAGAAAACCTGTTGAAGTCCAAGGAGGTGAATGGAAGATCCATCCCAGCTACTAATAGAGCTGAGAACAGAACATAGGCCTTTAGATCCCCAGACAGAACTTCAGTTAAATTGGAAATTTGTTTATATTACCAAGCATATTCTTTGCAGATATTATTTTTATATTTGAAAGCAAAATGACTTAGTATTTGACATGGGGAAAGGTCACATAAATGTGTTAAAAGTAATTTCTGTCTTCTGTTAGAAGACCAACTCATTCTTTCACTGATTATTCTATAACTTTGAGCTCAATTAAAATGTAGGAAAAAATAATGAGCAGTGCCACACATCCCTTGCAGTTTTTCAAAGAAAGGACCACCCTAATTGGCAATGAGATATTTACATAACTGTTCCCATTTTAAAGTGAAAATATACAGGGTACAATGAAATAAAAATTGTCAAGTGAATTATAGGTAAAATATTATATAAGCAGCACTGCTGTAACAAGAGGGTAGAAATGAATAAAATTAAGCATTTATAAGATTTAAAATACTTTGGAAATTTTTTAGACAAGATTCTTTTTGACCATTCACTCCTTATATTACTAAACAGTTTTTGGTTGCAAGTTTGGATTCAGTTCCTTTTTTGTGCACTCATTATGTAAGTTAAGTATATTACTGGGTTCTTTAACATATATAATTTGCATTTGGTTTTCACAAAGCCTCTATCTCATTTTCCTGTTGAGGTGGCTGAGAAATTAAGAGAACCATAACTGAACTTTCTGTATGGTCTTTGCACTCAGTTTTCTGTAGACCAAGTGCTAGCTTTTAATAGTGTCTTCAACCTTTCCCTTAAGTACCGTGTATGACTAAGTGAAGACTAAATACTAGTTTATGTTACTATGCTAGTTTATGCTAGTATAGTATAATAGTTTATGCTACTATAATTTCAGAGGCAAAGCTCCTGTGTTTATGATCTAGGCATCTGTACATATTTACTAGTAAGCATAAATTTGGTATGATGACCAATAGAAAGATGAAATATAAGATTTTCTCACAATCAAGTTTCTCTGAAGTTTCCTTGATAAGCCAGAAAGACTTTTTTCACCACTGTATTAAAATATGAAGAAACCAATGGGAGACTATAAACTACAACTTTCTTGGCTTTTTAAGGTTACCTAATGGAGACACTTTTTAAAAATAAATTAATTCCATCCAAATTTAGCAGACATCAGTTTTAAAGTTTGCTTACTTTTTCCATGACATTTAAACATACAAAAGCCTTTTTAAAAAGTCTTTTCTATTAAGTAAATGCCAGTCACTTTCATAAACTAGCCCATCCCAGACCAACAAACCAGTTTTATATTCAAAATAAAACATACCATTTAACCATAAAAATAAACAGTCTGTCTTCACATTAATGAATTTACTATCTACATTTCTATAGATGTGGTTGTGTATTTGCCTAAGAAACCTGGCTTACACTGAAACAGAGATTGCTAGTATGATCCATTTAAAGAATTTGGGCTACAAACATGAAAAATCTCGCTGTGAGGGTGGTTAATATTGCGGTTTTCACATGCTTGCAAATGCACTATCCTTCTAGTGTTACCTTTTCCCTTGTATTCCAAGGAGTCTCATTTTTTATACAGTTAATAGATTAGTACTTTTATAAAAAACCAAGTCACATATGTTAAGCAATAATTACTGTTTTATGACCTGAGAGATACAAAGTTGAAAACTATATGTACTTTCTCTGTCCCAGATAAACTCACAATATAGTAAAGCATTTTTAAAATCTCTTTTTAATCATTTGTATCAATCAGTTTTCTTAGTTTCGAGTGACAGAAATTAACTCTGGATAACAAGTCGAATTTTTAGAGGGTCAAAGGATCTGACTTGGAGGTCCCTTTAAACAACAACAAAAAAAGCCCCAAATTACACTACAGAACTAACTGGTCATAGACCATAGCATAAACCACCAATATCACTGATTCCGAACTTCAGAACTAAAGCCACAGCTGGCTCTTGCAACCTGATACCACTGTATTCAGAGCTACTTTTCTTCCCAGAAGATTCTTCTTAGCCTTAAGGCCTGGAGCTGGTGCATCTGATTGGCAGAGCCAGGTCACATGCTTGCAGCCTAGTTACAGGAAGTTTGGAAAATAAAGTATCAGGAATTTTACACTTGCCTAGTGGAAGGTAAGCTCTGCCTCCCACGGGAGGAGAGTCTCTAAACCTAGGAAGGAAATCTGGTGTTAAGTGGTTCAAAACTTCTATCAGCAGCATTTTGAATAATCAGAGAAGGTTAAACACAGCAACTGAGAAGCAAGAAACTGAAGGAAAAATATAGTGTTTGGCCTTGATGTCCACAAAAGAAGAAAAACAATCTTTTTTCTTATTGGAAAAAAAAACAATGAAAGGCTAATAATTTATAGTCTCAGAAATTAATAAGATCCTAGAGAATATAACCCTAACTTGAGGGCCATTGCTCTACACAGGTCTAGGAACCATTATCTCTCTCTGGAATGGGTTAGTTTCAGCATAATGTCCAGGGAAACAACCACGCTTGGAGACAAAGCCCTTACTTCTCATCCTGGTTAACCTTTAACCTGTTAGGAAGTAGTTCAGTTAGTGTCTGTATCTATAAAATGAGAAGGTTGAGATAAATCATTTTAAAATCCCTTCTTGGCTCTCAAAATCTGTGACATGTGCATGATAGTTTACTGATAGTGACTGTCTTTTCTGAAGTTGGTTGTATGTTTTAGAAAGAAAATACATCGTGAGCTCACTTCTTTATGACAGTAAATTTCCATGAACCCAGAAAATTTGATCTCCACCTCCCACTTAGTGTTGTTGTTTTTTTTTAAACAATTGTATTTTCCCACACAGTACAGTTTGGACATTCAAATTGTGCAGAGGAAATACTTATTGAATTTGTCATCATTGTTTTTGGCTTCTTTATGAAAGCCTTTTTTATTTCTTAGTTTCAATAAGGGGTTTCTCAGATTTTAAGTTACAGTATTCAGCATCTGAAGATTAAATTGCCTTTATGATAAGGAATTACAATGTTTCCTTAAAAATAATTTTATTTCAATATGAAATATAAGGCTTTTTACGTTTATTACAAAATGAATAATGTTTGAGATTTCTATATTGACAGAAGTAGCAAAGTGTGCATTTAAAATAAAGTGAAGATATAACTTTGTACAGAGAGAAAGACTGAAGGAGCCATTTGGAGACAAGGATATACTTCCATTGCCTTCAAGAAGGACTATACTTAAATGGGATCAGAAAAATTCAAACTATACCATGTTTACTTTATTAGAACCATCTGATTTAAAATTTTAGATATAACACAAGAATTTGTTTCTGAAATAATCTGAAGGACTTTATTATAAAAACTATTTCATTTAAAACATGTTCCTGTAACATGTCCTCCAAGAATGGGTTCTAAGAAAGTTTAATGTTTGTTCTCTCTTTAAAAAGAAAAATTATTGAATGACCTCTAAATTATAGCCCTTTATTAATAAACACTACTGTTCTTATAGCTGCTGGGCATGGTGACACATACCTATAATCTCAGCAGCTTGGGAGGCTGAGGCAGGAGGATCACATGTTTGAGACCAGTCTCAGCAACTTAGCAAGGTCCTGAGTGAAAGCTTGTTTCAAAACAAAAAAATAAAAAGGGCTAGGATGTAGCACAGTGGTAAAACACCCCAGGATTCCCTCCCCAGTACAAAATCATCATCATCATCATCATCATCTTATAGCTGATATAATATGATATCATTACTTACACTTAAAGGAAATAGAGAAAAATTGGCTAACATCCCTTTATGTTATTAAATAGTTATTGAGTTGCCTTCCGTTGTCTTTTTCACATGAAATAATGGTTTAAACTTTGCAAGCCTTTATTCTTTTTATACTTTTTGAAAAAATAACAGCTTTATTAAGATAACTCACATCCTGTATTTTACCCATTTAAAATGTACAATTCAGTGGTTTTTAGTAAATTCACAGACATCACTGTGCAGCTATCACTACAGTAAATTTTAGAACATTTCATCATTCCTAAAAGAAACTCATTCCCTTTGGCAGTCACTCCTAGTTCACCCCTGCCCCCTCCTCTGTTAACCAACCAATGATGTGCTTTCTGTTTCTATGGATTTGCCTGTGCTGAACCTTTCCTGTAAATGGAATCATACAATATGTGGCCTTTTGTGTCTGGCATCATTCACTTAGCACTTAATGTTTTCAAGGTCCATTCATGTGGTAATGTATATCAGTTTTGCATTCTTTGGATGAATAATATTCTGTTAGTATTACTGGGTCATATGATAATTTGTTTTACTTTTTATGTAATTGCCAAACTGTTTTCCCCAGCAACTCTGCCATTTTACATCTCAACAGATGTGTTTGAGGGTTCTGCTTTCTTCACCTCCTTGACAGCACTTGTCATTATCTGCCATTTTAGTTATAATCAAACTAATGGGTGTGAAGTAGTATCTCATTGCCAGTTTCGATTTGCATTTTACCAGTAGCTAGAAATGTTGAGCATGTTTTCATGTGTCTGTTGGTCATTTGTATATGTTCTTTGAAGAACTGTCTATTCAGATTGTTTGTTCATTTTAAAATTTTTATTTATTTTGCAGTACTAGGGAATGAACCCAGAACCTTGCACATGCTAGGCTACCCATTTTTTAATTGGATAATTTGTCTTTCTATTATTGAGTTGTGAGAGGTTTTTTTATATTCTAGATATAACTTCCTTATTAGATATATGACATAAATTTTTTACTTATTCTGGAGGTTTGTCTTTTTACTTTCTTATGCAGGACTTATTTTTGGTTTCCTAAATAAGGAAATTTTGGTTTCCTGACATTCTGCTAAATTTTTTAGGTATCTGTAGTTATGAAGTAACCTGCAATGAATACTGTATTCCTTGAAAATACAACCGTACTCTAATTTAAGACTTTAATAGAAACAACATAGATTGTGCCAATCATTGTCCTATGTTCTCTACTACCCTAAAATATAGGTGTTATTGTTCCTATTCTGTAGATGAAGAAATAGAGGCTTATGGTTAAGGGAGTTGGGTTAATCAAAAAGTGCTAAGAAATGGTAGACTTAGAATGCCAGTGTAGGTTTTTTTTTTTTTTTTTTGACCAGTATTCATACTGCACTTTGGAGATGTACGTATACACATAACACACACACGCACACATACATACCATAATTGCCTTTTTCCTTTTTGCAGTTCTGGGGAATTGAACCTCTTCCACTAAGCTATCTCCTCAGCCCTTTTATTTTTATTTTGAGACAGGGTCTTGCTAAGTTGTCCTAAACTTGATGATCTTCCTGCCTCAGTTTCCCAAGTCTCTGGGATTACAGGCGCATGCTTCAATGCTAGACCCAGTATTGCTCTTAAAAACATTGTTTTATAGAAGAAAAATCAGTAGAGTAGAGGGAAGGGAAGAGGGGAGGGAAAGAGGAAGTATTGGGGACTGAATTAGAGCAAATTTTATCCATGCTTTTATAATTATGTCAAAATGAGCCCCAATGTTATATATAACTAAAATGAACTACCAAAAATTATTTTAGTCTCACTTTTCATCTCCTATAATACCTATATTTTTTCAGATGAGAATTCATTCATTCACCTCTGTCCTTATATTTCTGCCTCTTTAAAATTGAAATTTCTTAGTTTCTGACCCAATTTTTTCATTATGTAACCTTTTGATTTTTTTTTACTCTCCCCTCCAAAGTAGCCCTTTCAAACTAATTCTAATCTTAGTCAAAGCTTTATAAAATCATACAAGTAAACTTGCTATTGCTAATATTCAGACAATTTTAAGTGTCTTTTCAGATCAAATGTTAAGAATTTAAACTTCTAAAAAGAAAAGAATTTAACTTCTATACTTTATTATTAGCTCAGTAACTAACTCTATTAGTAGCTCAGTATTTCACTTAGATGTCTATGTGATAAATCATTCTAACACTTGGCAACTTTATTTATTATTTCTCAATTTTTTGAGAAAAAAATGTAGATTATCAGGGTAGCTATGGCCCTAGCTCTCTTATGAGGTTACAGGCTACCACCTAGTGCTGCATACTCAATAAGAAGGCTCAGCCTGGTGAGGAGACAAGCCCACTTCTGTGGGTCTTAGAAGAATTCAATTCCTTGTAAGCTGTTGTACGAAGAGCTACAATTCCTCACTGGCCTCACTCATTTTCTTCCCTCATGAGCATCTCGCTAGGATAGCTTATAATATGAGCCCTCAGAATCACCAAACGATAGAATGTCCAAGTTAGAAGGCTCTCTGCAACATAATCTTGGAGTTAATATCTGTTATTTTTATCATATTCTACTCATTAGAAGCAAATATTTTGTTTGTTTTAGTTTAACTTATTTTTATTGGTTCTTTTTAGTTTATACATGACAGTAGAATCCATTTGATACAGTTATAAAAGCATGGAATATAACTTGCTCTAATTTCGTCTCCAGTAACTTTTCTTCCCCTCTCTTTCCCCCATCCCCCTGTCCCTTCTCTATACTCTACTGATCTTTCTGCCATTTATCCATAGTTACTCATTTAATTAATTTTGTATGGATGTACACAATGGTGAGCTTCATTATGGTATATTCATATATGTACATAGGAATGTTATATCAGATTCTTTCCACTATCTATCTTTATCCCATCCTTCCTTCCTTTCATTCCCCTTTGTCTACTCCACAGATCTTACTATTAGAAACAAATATTTAGATCCAGCCTATACTTAGTAGAAGGAAAATATTAAGAGCATGAATACCATGATGTGGGGTTCACTAGGGGTCATCTTAGAGGCTGCTCTTCACACTCAATGAATCTGTTAGTTACAGAAAACCCAAAAGTTATAGTATTCTTAGAACATTGATCTAGTGTATGTAATTGCATCATGCAAACAAATAATAATTTTAACATTTAAATATATATTACCCTAAAATATATGTGTATTTGCATAATTTTTTATGGTACTTGGGATTGAGCCCAGGGCTTCACACATGCCAGACAAGTGTTCTACCACTGAGTGATAGCCCTTTTTTATTTTATTTTGAGACAGAGTCTCAGTAGTAGCTGAGGCTGGCCTTGATCTTGTGATTCTCTTGCCTCAGCTTCCCAAATAGCTGAGATTACAAGCATACACGGCCAATTTTTAAAAGCATCTTAATTCTGAATATGTATTTATTTATCCACTTACCAAGAAACAGTGGAAAACCTGTTTTTAAAAGAGGTGAGGATGTAGCTCAGTGGTAAAGCACCCCTGGTTTCAGTCCCCAGTACCAAAAGAGGCTGGGAGAGGGATGTAGGTAAGGTTAAAGTTCTAAGACATCATTAGAAGAGAAAATTTTAACATGTAACTTCATTTTTTTTCCATGACTTAAAAGATTGTTATTCAATTTTAGCAATGGAAACCTTTGGTCAATGTAATGATTATTTTAATTTTAATTTGTGCACCATGTTTTTTCTTCCACTTAATTCATGCTATAAACGTCAGCCCTAATTTAATAAAGTAATTGATTATGAATGGACTTTAATCATTCATTTCTTCATCAGACCATACTGAGTTATTCTGTGAACTCATCATGAGTTATTCTCATACTAAAGTCCACACTCCTAACTTTGGCCTCCCATAACTCAACTAACTGATCTCTATTTCTCCAATTTCATTTCCTGTATTACCATCCCCCTTAATCATTCCACTGTAGCTCATACTCCTCCTTGCTTTTCCTCATCTTGACTGCTTATTCATGCTTCAGGGTTTTTCCATCTTCTTGGACCTCTTACCCCAGTCCGTCACATAGCTTATTCCTTTATTTGTTTATTTATTCCTTATTCATTCATTTATTTCTCTGCTCCAGTATTACTACCAGAAAGAGACATTTTATGAAGAGGCATTCTTCATAACATAGCAAGGACCACTAAAAGGAAGGGACATAATAAAAATGAAATAAAAATCTTTTTCAAAGAAAAATTAGTCTGCAGACAGTAGACAGGGTAACTTATATGTACACAGGATGTGTCAAGTTTCCTGTTGCTGTGACAAAATGCCTGAGGTAAACAAAGGAAAAGTTTATTTTGACTAATGGTTTCAGAGATTTCAGTCCATTGTGGCTTGACCTCATTGCCTTTGGCCTATAGTGAGACAGCACATCATGGTGGGGAGCTTATGATGGAGAAAGGTGCTCACTTCATGGCAGCTGAGAAGCAGAGAGAGACAGGAAGAGTCCAGGGTCCCAATGTTATCCATGGGCATGCCCCCAGTGATCAGCTTAACTTCTACTAGGCCCACCTCTTAAAGGTTCTACTACCTCCCAATAGTGCCATAGGGTGGGGACCAAGCCTTCAACATATGAACTGTTGATGAACAGTCCAGATCCAAGCTATAACACAGAGGTTAGATTAGACAGGTGTGAGCAGGGGCTATAATTAGGAACTTTCACATTTATTCAGTTGTGAATTGATAATGTTTTCACTGAAAAAGGTCAGAATGATGTACCTATAAGCAGAACACAAGACACTAGCAGAAGGTGACAGATAATCTGCCAAAACCCCATTATTTTTTTTGACCATTGAACTGACCTTGTTTGTTTTTAAAAGGACCTTGTTACACTATTTGCATACAATCTTGTTCGTTTCATTCCTTTCTCTTGGAGACTTGTTCATGAGAAATGTTTCTATCACAAATCCAACCCAAATTCCATGTTGATGAAGGACAGGGTGTCTCCATGGTTACTCTGTGATCAGCTCTATTTAGCACATGGGAGATATCTTTCTGTGAGCTTAAATGGAAAACATCTGTTATCGTCCTTTCTGTTTACCTAACTAGTATAAGGAATGTACAGGGTCAACTTTCCCTGACCTAGCAATTCAGTTGTCTTTGTATTTTCAGTGAGATTTATAAACTACTCTTTTTTCCATTTTATTTTATTTCACTGAGCTACACTCCTAGTCTTTTTTAATTTTGCTATAGGACCTTACTAAGTCACAGAAGCTGGCCTCAAACTTGTGATCCTCCTGTCTCAGCCTCCCAAGTTACTAGAATTATAGGCACACGCCATCACTCCTGGATATAAACCATTCTTTCTGCTTCTACCTTTACATAGAGAAATCTCGTGGATTTATCAGAGTTCATTTCAGTTTAGTGCTGCTGTGGCTGATTGTGTCTAGTTCCCCTGCTTGTCTCTATAACCTACCCCAACATTATGTATTCTTTTAGAGCCATTTTTATTGCATTTATTCTATTTTCTGGAACAAATATGAGGTTTTCTTCATATATACTTTTCTTCACCGATCTGTGATGGGAATGTTTCAGAGACCATAGAGGTATTATTATGGTAGGTCAGTCCACCTGGTAAAGAATCTTCCAGTCTTCTAAACTAATGAATTTGTTAGTCTCAGGTCTAATTCTGTTGCTCCTGTTGTAAAAGTAAATGTTAAATAATAGAAAGTTAGTGAATGCAACTACAAAGGGGTAAAGTTAGTGAAAACTTCATTTAGGCCAATTTATTTATTTATTTATTTGTTCTATTTAGGTTTACATGATAGCAGAGTGCAATTTATTGTACACAGATGGAGCACAACTTTTCATTTCTCTGGTTGTACTTGATGTAGAATCACTGCATATAGGCAGTCATACATAAAGCTAGGGCTATGATGTCCATCATATTCCATCATCTTTACTGTCCTCCTGCCCCCCCCCATCCCTATGAACAGAGTTTCTCCATTCTTCCCGTATCCTCCCACACATTATGGATCAGCATCCACTTATCAACGAGTACATTTGGCATCTGGTTTTCTGAGATTGACTTACTTCACTTAGCATGATGTTCTCCAACTCCATCCATTTACCTGCATCATTTAGGCCAATTTTTGTGCGATAACCTCCCCAATAGGTCCACAGTGATCTGTGTAAAACCTATGAGACTATGATGCCACCTGTTATCACCACATGGAGAAGCAACGTTTTCATTTTTAATATAGTCCATTGTATTAAGGAGTAAAATGGACACTAATGCAATATATGCAATGTACAGAGTGACAATTGGAAACCAAGGATTGGGCCAGTTAATCTTCAGGTACTATGAGGATAACACATGTTGCTCTATGAAGAAGAATTTTAGTTAGGACACAATGGTTGAAGCTACATATCCTTTTTTCCCCCATATTTTTTAATTGGTGCGTTATAGTTGTACATATGGTAGAATTTATTGTTATATATTTGTATATGCATGCAATATAACAATGTAATTTGGCCAATATTATTTCCCAGTATTTTACCTTTCTCTCTCCTCCTACCTCCCGTTGGTCCCTTTCTTCTACTCTACTGATCTTCCTTCAATTTTGAAGCCACATACCCTTTCAATGTGTGCTGCCACACAGAGCAAAAACTCCATCCAAACGTGCTTCTCTGCCACATGAGGTCTTTGTGGAATTGAGTCAACTCTCCTGAGCCACCCAGCAGTTAAAACCACCTTGGGCATGAGTTAAGCTACACAAATGCAACCCCTCCAACCAGATCTTCTAATTTACAATGTCAATAAATTGTCATTTACCATCCTCCATACTTTACTAGATCCACTTCACAACCAAAACTCAATTAAAAGTTTGATAAAATAGGAAGTACCAAAAAAGTAGCAGGAAATTCTTTACCAGGAATAAAGCCATTGGCCACTTCTGCTTCTTCTAAGTTCTTTTCTAATTTTGTTCCCCTTAGTTAAGTTCAGTTATTTTTTCCTCTTGTATTTTTCACATGCTTGTAAAATGAACAAATATGTTTCCACGGCACTTGGCATGTTATTTTTTTCCATTTTGTTCATTCTACCATTGAGGGTAGAGTCTACCTAAATCTTTGTTCCTCATATAATTCATGTTTTCCTGGGGCAAGATAAAGTCATGACTAGCTTTCATATTCTCTGCTTTGTTTGGGGGTCATCATCCCTTGTGCTAGTAATCCCAATCCCAGGGAGTGTTCTGTCAAATAATATTACTTCTTTCCTTACCTTCATTCAATGGCCTTCCTTTATAGATAAAAATACTCTGATTTTACAGATAAATCTGATAGATACTGCATTCAGATGTAAAGAAAGAAAGATACAGATGAGTTTCATAGGTGGTGCAAAATTTTCACAAAGCTCTTTAGGTGAATAGGTGTTCAACTAGGATGATGATGGTGGTGGTGATGATGATGATGATGATGATGATGTTACTCATAAGAATATCCTAATGTCCTAACCCTCTATGCATACTTGAAAATATCCAGAGAGGCAGAGAGAGACATGCTTTGTAAGCCTGGACTTTTATATATATATATGTATGTATTTATTTATTCTAATTGGGTTTACATGACAGCAGAATGCATTTTGATTCATTGTACACGAATGGAGCACAACTTTTCATTTCTCTGGTTGTACACAATATCAAGTTATGCCATATGTACAGTCATACCTGAACCTAGGGCATTGTTGTCCATCACTTTCCACCATCTTTCCTGCCCCCATGTCCCATCCCTTCCCTTTTCTCCTCTTTGACCAAAATTGCTCCATTCTTCCCATGGCCCCTCCCACATTATGGATCAGCATCCACTTATCAGAGAGAACATTCAGCCTTTGGTTTTCTGGGATTGGCTTACTTCACTTAGCATGATGTTCTTCTCTCCACCCATTTACCTGCAAAAGCCATAATTCCATTCTTCCTTAAGGCTGAGTAATATTCCATTGTGTATATATACCACAATTTCTTTATCCATTCATCCATTGAAGGACATACAGGTTGGTTCCACAGTTTAGCTATTGTGAGTTGTGCTGCTATAAATATTGAAGTGGGTGCATTACTATAGTATGCCGTTTTTAAGTCCTATAGGTATAGACCAAGGAGTGGGATGGCTGGGTCAAATGATAGTTACATTCCAAGTTTTCTAAGGAATCTCCATACTGCTTTCCAGATTTGTTGCACGAATTTGCAGTCCCACCAGCAATGTATGAGTGTGCCTTTTCCTCCACATCCTTGCCAACACTTCTTGTTGCTTGTATTCTTGATAACTGCTATTCTGACTGGCGTGAGATGAAATCTTAGAGTAGTTTTGATTTGCATTTCTCTAATTGCTAGAGATGTTGAACATTTTTTCATATATTTGTTGATTGATTATATACGTTCTTCTGAGAAGTTTCTGTTCAGCTCCTTGGCCCATTTATTGATTGGGGTTTTGTTGTTGTTGTTGTTGTTGTTGGTGGTGGTGGTGGTGGTGTTGTGTTTTGATCTTTATATGGTGCTCTATCTGATCTGCGTGTGGCAAAAATGTGTTTCCAGAACAACGGCTCTCTGTTCACCTCATTGATTGTTTCTTTTGCTGAGAAGAAGCTTTTTAGTTTGAATTCATCCCATTTATTAATTCTTGCTTTTACTTCTTGCAGTTTAGGAGTCTTGTTAAGGAAGTCGGGGCCTAATCCAACATGATAAACATTTGGGCCTACTTTCTCTTCAATTAGGCGCGGGGTCTCTGGGCTAATTCCTAGGTCTTTGATCCACTTTGAGTTGAGTTTTGTGCATGGTGAGAGAAGTTTAGTTTCATTTTGCTGCATATGGAATTCCAGTTTTCCCAGCACCATTTGTTGAAGAGGCTATCTTTTCTCCAGTGTATGTATTTGGATAATATGTCTAGTATGAGATAACTGTAATTATGTGGGTTTGTCTCTGTGTCTTCTCTTCTATACCATTGATCTACATATCTGTTTTGGTGCCAATACCATGGTAAGCATGGACTTTTGAGATAGGTGGACATAGATGTTGCTATAGTTTGAATGTTTGTGTCCCTGAAAAACTTACATATTGACATCTTAACCCCCAGTATAGTGGCATTAGGATAGGGTATATATGGTGGTTGATTAGATCATGAAGGTGGATCCTTCATACATGGGATTAAGTGCCCATATAAGAAAGACCTCAGACAGCTTCCTTGCTTCTTTGCCATGTGACGACATGGCGAAAGATAACTGCTGGTGAACAAGGAAGCAGACCCTCACCAGACACCAAATCTGCTAATGTATTGATCTTATAACCTCCCAGCTTCCAGAACTGTGAGAAATAAATTTCCAGCTTTATAAGCCACCTAATCACTAAAAAAGGTGTAATCTCAGCTCTTCTTAGCTATACTATTTGTTAGCTTTTCTTCAAATTGTAATTTTCTCATATGAGGTAAAGAATAATTTATTAGGCAAAGTACTTATGTGCCCAGCATATGAAAGCATTCAACACAGGTTCTTGGTAAAATAGTGGCAGTGCTCAAAGGTAAATTGATTATGTCTGGAGATAGTCTCTTCTATTTCAGACAGCTGTGAATGTTAGAAATTTTTTTCTGTTCATGTTCCAGAATCTGTGCCCTTCAATTATTGGTCAAATTCAGTATTCTTATATCTCAGAGAAAAAGTATAATCCCTCTTCTGCATGGTAGGCTTCCAGGTCTTTGAAGACTTGCTCTGTACCCTTGTATTTTCTCCCCACCAGCTCATAGAAATGCAGACCCTCCATCCACTGCCTCATAGCCTAAGTTCAGACCAATCAGAATGGAACACAGCACTGATGGTGTCCTTGTGGTCAGAAGGTAGAGAATGAAATTCATCACCTTTTTGTGTTGTGTTCTTTTGTGTGTGTGTATGTGTGTGTGCCTGTGCACTCACACATGTACAATACTGGGGATTGAACCCAGGGCTGCTCTACCACACAGCCACACCGCCAGGCCCTTTCCCTACCTTTTTTTTTTTTTTTTTTGCGACAGGATCTTGCTGTGTTACCCAGGCTGGACTTCAACTCCTGGACTCAAGCAATTCTCCTGTACAACATCCTCCCTATATTGTGTTCCTAATTCAACCTTAGTTGGCAGGAGTTTGGGGAGCAGTTGCATTTCACCTTTGATTCATCAAACTTGTATTTGATTAAAACCTACAGATCTTTTTCAGATACATCTATTTTTTTTCACCTATCTTCAACATATATTTGTATGGAATTTCTTTTCTTTATTTCTTTTTTCCCAGTACTGGAGATTGAACCCAGGGCTTCCCACATGCTACAAAGCACTCTACCACTGAAGTACACCTCCAACCCCCTTTTTAAAATTCTATTTTGACACAGGGTATCATCAAGTTGCCCATGCTGGTCTCAAATTTGTAAATCTATTACCTCAGCCTCCCCAGTATCTGGGCTTTTACATTTTTCCCTGTTAAATTTCAACTTCTTAGAGTTTGCTCATTTTTTTCTTGCCTATCAAGCTGTTTTGAGATCCTGATTATGTTATTAAAATGACTAGGTTGTACTCTGCATCAGCATATGTTCCATATCTACACTCAAATCATTGTTTAAAATGTTTAACAGGAAAGGAAATTTATCGCTTCTAACACAGCCTAAACCCTGAACTCCAGATTCATATGTTCAACTGCTAACTTAATATCTTCACTTAGATGACTCCTTGTCAATTTATACTTCACTTGACGCCTGATTTCTACCCACAACTTTCTCCTCCTGTAGTCTTTCCATCTTAGTAGAATATGCATACATCATTTACACAGCCAAAAACCTTAGAGTCATCCGTGACTCCTTTTTCTTTCTACCACATTCCACCTCTAATCCCTCAGCAAATTCTGCTGGCTCTCCCAAAACGTATCCTGGATCACTCTACCTCTGCTTCTTCCCTTGTACTACCATTTTGGATCAAACCATCTGCAAGATTTCTAACATTTTCTGCTTTTACCTTTGCTGTCTTTAGTCTCTTCCAAACACTACACCTGAAGTGATTCTCTCAAAGCATAAACTATATCATGTCACTCCTCTGTTCAAAACCTGCCAGTTTTCAGGCATGCTGGTGCACATCTACAATCCTAGCAACGAAGGCTAAGGCAGGAGGATCATAGTTTTGAGGCTAGCCTGGGCAACTTAGCCAGACCCTGTCTCAAAATAAAAATTAAAAAGAACTGGGGATGTGGCTCAGTGGCAGAGCACTCTCAGGTTCAATCCTCAGTACCACGAAACAACAATAGAAACTGCCAGTAGCTTTCTTTTTTTCCCTTTTTTCCTTCTTTGTTTCTTTCTTTTTTTGATACCAGGGATTGAACCCAGGATGCTTAATCACTGAGCCACATCCCCAGTCCTTTTTATTTTTTATTGAGACAGGGTCTTGCTAATTTGCTTAGGGTCTTGCCAAGTTGCTGCAGCTGGATTTGAACTTGCAGTTCTCCTGCCTCAGCCTCCCAAGTCGCTAGGATTATAGGCATGCACCACTGCGCCCAGGCTGCCAGTAGTTTTTTGTCACTTGAAGTAAAAGCTGAAATGCTGATAACTTTCTGTACAACCCCACATGATTTGCATGACCCTGTCTCACGTACACACAGATATGCTGCTTTTTTTACCTAATTTTTCACTCTTCTGCTCTCACTTGTTCCTCTTCATACAGAGTCTTCCTTGGTGTGGGTTGAACATGCCACGCACACTTCCACTCAGGGCTTGTGATTATTTTCTTTTGTTTTGGTTTTGAATGGTAGCTCCTTTTATTGAACTCTAACTCCCTGTGTTAGGTGCTACACTTGTTTTAATATGGTTTTTTTTCTTTGCTTTGCTTTTTTAGAATTTGTTCTAATCAGTTATACATGACAACAGAATGCTTTTCAATTCATTGTACACAAATGGAGCACATTTTTTCACATCTCTGGTTGTATGAAGTAGAGCACATTTTTTCACATCTCTGGTTGTATGAAGTAGAGTCACACTATTCATGCAATCATACATGTACCTAAGGTAATAATGCCCGTCTCATTCCACCATCTTTCCTATCCCCATATTCCCTCTCCTCCCTCCCCTTTGTCCAATCCAGAGTTCCTCTGCTCATCTCATGCCCCCCTCCCAATATGTGTTAGCATCCACTTATCTGAGAAAACATTCGGCCTTTGGTTTTTGGGGATTGGCTTACTTTGCTTAGCATGATATTCTCCAGCTCCATCCATTTACCTACAGATGCCATAATTTTATTCTCTTTTATTGCTGAATAACATCCCATTGTGTATATATACCACAGCAAGAGCAGTCATCATCCCTTCTCCTTACAGAAGTAAGGAGTTCCTAAAATTAGAGAGGAGAATGAAACCAGAATTAAAGATAGGTAGTCAGAACAGAGGCCAGTTTGAATCTAGGAAGTTAAAGAGGGATTGAAATGTTAATACCTTCAGAGCCCCTTCCTCCACCCTTATCAAGATAACCTGCCCCTGCTCCAACCTGTTGCTAAGATAAACTGTCCCCGGGATTGTCCCTCCCTACGGGGAGTTATAAAAGTTGTTAATTATGCCCCCTTCCTGCCCAGATCACTCCACCTTGGCCCCTCCAGCCCATCTGCTTCTCACCTTTTGGCCATCCTACCGTGTATCTTCTGGGCCTAGTATGCGGGAAGGAGAGAGAGAGGGGAGGAGCAGGAGAACAAAGGACATATAAAAAAGAACACCCTCACTTCTTGGGATACCAGAATACCAGCTACGGCCCCCTTCTTTTCTCCTGGGAGAAGTCTATATTACCCTTTTTTAAAGAAATCCTGCTTTATATGCTTGCCAAAAAAAAAAAAAAAAAAAAAAGTCACCAAAAACATACACTGGAAAAAAGATAGCCACTTCAACAAATGGTGCTGGGAAAACTGGAAGTCCATATGTAGCAAAATTAAACTAAATGAAACCTTGATATAGCAAGGAGACCACAGAACAAGATGTTTAAACAAGATGAAAGTTGATTTTTCTTCCCTGTGAACATCTGGGAGGTAGTCCAGGCTGATAGGATGGCTTGTTAGTGTTGGGGACCCAGGCTCACTCTTTCCTCTGATGTTCTCAACATGCAAACTCCAGCTCCTTTTCCCAGGTGGCTGCTCCAGTCCCCCATCATATCTGTATTCTAACCAGCAGGAAAAAGAAAATTGAAGTGAAGGACATAGCACTTCCCTTTAGGACACGGTTGGAAGTTAAACACATTTCTCCTGTAATCTTTGGTCATGTAGCTATGAATTCCAGCTAAAATTTGGCAATTATTTGACTAGAGGAAAAAGAGGATAATGGATTTGGGAGCATAGGAGCTAATTTCTGCCATATAAGGCTTCAAATATCCCAGGTAGAGATATTCTAGCCTGGACCTATTCCCTAAGTTATAAACTCTCTATCCATCTGCCTGTCCAGCATCCCCACATACCTGCATGTCCAAACTGAACCCTTTGACTTTCTTCTCCAAACCCCTTCCTCACCTTAGTTCTCCCCACTGCTCATGCCAGAAACTTAGGATAGCCTTTATTTATCTCTTTCTCTCTCACTAAATATCTAACCCATCTGCAACTTTACCTTTATAATAGACCAGAGTACTACCACTTCTCTCCATCTCTACCTATCATTCTAAGCCACCATTATCTCTCAGCAGGGTGACTGTAGTACCTTTCTATTCTGCACACAGCAGCAGAATAGAAAATCTAAGTCAAATCATATCCCTCTTCTGCACAAAATTCTATTCTAGCTTCCTGTCACAATTAGGAAAAACTCTTAAGTCCCTTACCCTGACTTAGGATACCCAAATCCTGCAGGATTTGGTCCCTGCCATCTTCTTTAACTTTATTTTTCTTCTTCACCCACCACACCCTAGCTTCCCTGGTTTTGGGCTTTCTGGAACCTGTGAAGCTTCTTCCTTCTTTGGGGCCTTTACACTTGCTGGTTCCTCTGCCTATAACACTCTTTGTCTGCTCTCTTCCCTGGTTCTCTCCTGCCCATCACTCAGATCTCAAAGAGGACATCCTCAGGAAGACCTTTCTTTCCCTTCCTCTCTCTCCTTCCCTTCTTCTCTGGGTGGTTACCCTGCTTTGGTTTCTTCACAGCACTGTCTCTATCTGAAATTGTACCTTTGTTTTTAGTCTGATTTCCCTACTGGTACATTAGTACCATGAGGGCAGGAACTTAGATTTGTTTGTTGATCTGTCTCTAGCCTCTAAAATGGTGCCTGTTACTTAGTAGCTGCGTAATACTTATTGAATATTCAAGTTCTTCTTTGTATTTCACCATGGTAAATAAATAGGCTACTATAATGAAGAGACCCAACCACCATGGAATGGGTGAAATAAGAATGTAGTGTTTGTAGCATGATTAGATATGCAGAACAGAGATGGGCAGAATTTCTTTTGTATTTTGAGTAAGCTAAAATGTTAGTCCCACCAGTCTCAGATTTGAAAATCAAATCTCAGCTATACCAAGAGATTGAACTTAGGGGCATTCAAACACTGAGCCACATCCCCAGTCCTATTTTGTATTTTATTTAGAAACCAAGTCTCACTGAGTTGTTTAGTGCCTCCCCCTTGCTGAGACTGGCTTTGAACTCATGATCCTCCTGTCTCAGCCTCCCAAGCTGCTGGGATTACAGGTGTAGGCTACCTCACCCAGCTAGGGATTCTGTTTTTATACAGTTTTTTTCTGTTATAAGATTATCCAGTCTTTGCCATGCCCTTTTTTTTTTCTTTAAAAAGAAATAAATAGAGGGGATGGAAAAGAAAAGATAAAGTAGACAGAATAGGGACATTTCTAAAATATGGGAAATTGTATATACAAAGTATGTATGTATGTATGTATGTATGTATGTATGTATTTTTGCAGTTGTAGGGAGTGAACCCAGGGGCACTTTACTACTGACCTAATCTCCAGACCTTTTTTATTTTTTGAGACAGATCTCACTAAGTTGCCCAGCTGACCTTAAATTTGTGATCCTCCTGCCTGAGTCTCCCAAGGCACTGGGATTACAGGTGTATGGTACCATACCCAGCAATATGGGGAATTTTAATCAACCTACAAGGTCTTTCTGTCCCAAAAGTTGATTGGTGTTGGTAATGTTTGAATTGCTTTTCTTGAGAGAGAACATAATTTGCTATCATGCAAAAAATACCCAAACTTTGTCATCAAACCTAAATTCAAATCTGATTCTGTCACTGCACTAGCTCAGTGCTTTGTGACAATTTATATGAATCTCTGAGACTCAGATTTCTTAAGTGTATTATTAATATGAGGAATATAATAGCTAGCTTATAGGGCTGTCTTAAGGATTAAATGAAACAAGGTATGCTTTTTCCCTTCTAGTTTCCATAACCTTTCCCATTCCTCATTACTCTAACCCACTTTACTCCTCCCTCACAAAAATATTTTACTACTGTTGTGTGGTTTAATTGTGCTAATTTCTGAGCAGACATAGCCGCAGAAGTATGTATATCTGCTCTTTAATTATGTAACTAAAATTAGTTTAAATAGGAATCAGTGATAAATTGAAAGCAATATAGGAAATGTAGCAAATTCTCCAGTAATCTCTTAATAATTCCTTATTTCTCCAGATCCTTTTTGAATAGCCTATTCCTGAAAATTCTGGTTAAGGAGGTACGAAGTGGGTTGTGCTACTTTGTTACCAAAAAAGGAGGAGTCACTCTGGGCCTAAATGCCATATTGTACTTTCCAATGTCTTCTTTTCACATTGGACTTCTATATCACAGACAAACCAAACCTAGCAATGGCAGTGTGACTCATGCATCAAGTGAGACATGCTTTAGAATACTGTGCATACATCAAATTATTTTCTCTATGCTTTTATATTAACTGATAGATGTTAGACAAAACTAATAGACCTCTTAGCTCCTGAGAAAATAAATCAATGTATAAAATGTATACATTTATTGTCGCCTCCTTTTTCCACTAGACCTTCCTTCCACATTACCATTGGAGTGACCTATTTCAATAAAATATATTTATGATCCTGTGTCTCACTTCCTTAAAACTCTTCGCTGACTCCCCATTGCCATTGGGATACATTTTCCCCCTCAGTACTGGGGCTTGAACCCAGGGGCACTCTACCACTGAGCTATATCCCCAGTCCTTTTTACTTTTATTTTGAGAAAGGGCCTCAATGAATTGCCCAGCCTGGCCTTGGGTTGTAATCCTCCTGCCTCAGCTTCCTGAGTCTCTGGCATGCCCCAACACACTCAGCTATTGGAATACATTCTAAGTTCTATGTGAACTGCCCCTTCTCCTCCCTTCTCCTCATATTACCACTTTCCACTTCACACTTTGTTCTTCATCAATACCTTGCACAGCACCATTGCTTTATGACTTGATGTATTTAATATTGCGTATCCCTCTCTAGGATTTCTCCAGCTGAGACCTGGCTGAAGAATCCTTCGGAATTGGACTCAAGAGTCACTTCCTTCAGAAAGTTTTCCTTGTCACCACTCCACCCACCCCCTGGTTAGAGTAGGCACCCCTCCACTTCATTCTTGCTGCACCATACGCCTACCCATCTCACACTTATGCCAGTTATGAGGGTTTACATAGCTGCCTTTTTTACTAGAGGGCAGACACCTTGATCAGGGGCCAGGTCTTACTCATCTCTGTTTCTCTAGCACCCAGCCCTCTGCCCAACATATAACAGCTGCTAAGTAAATATTTGTGTAATCGAATCATATTGATACTAGAAACAAACTCCCATAGGGAAAACATCAGCCATGCCTTATACATTTGAGAAAAAACTCTTGTTTATACTGTATTAATTGAATTTGATGTTATATATTAATTTGGGTATTTTAGTCCCTGCTTTAACAATAAAGATTAAATGAAGCATATTCATAGCTCTGTTAAGATTACATAATGCCTGTTAGTGCAAAAACATAGGTGGTGACTGCACTTTACAGTTGTTTGGAGTTTGTGATGCCGAGCTGCAGTCTAAGGTACCTTTGTGGGTTTTGGAGGTATTTTGACTAGATGAGCTAATAGTGTAAAAAGTCAGTGTTGGTCTGTGGAAGAAGTTAGGTGCACTTGGACTTGCCTTCTGTGCTTTAATGTCTTGGTTTGTAAAAATCTCAACAAAGGTAGGTTCTCTTAAGAAATTTATGGCCTATATTTTCTAAGTCATAAACCAATCTAGTTTTCAACCTTTAAACATCTGTATATGCACTTTCAATGAACAGTGTGTT
>PVHX01004436.1:89230-125995 GCA_004024805.1 Geosciurus inauris
GCAAATGCCATAATTTTATTCTCTTTTATTGCTGAATAATATTCCATTGTGTATATGTACCACAGTTTCTTTATCCATTCGTTGATTTCTAATTTCATTCCATTATGATCCGATAGAATGCAAGGAATTATCTTTTTTTTTTAACTTTTGTTTTTGTATTTGCTAAGAATTGCTTTGTGGCCTAAGAGATGTTTTGTTTGGCAGAAGGATCCATGTGCTGCAGAGAAAATGTAGTCAGTCATTTGATGGATGAAATATTCTTTATATATCTGTTAAGTCTAAATTATTAATTGTATTTTTCATTTCTATAGCTTCTTTATTTAGTTTTTCTTTGGAAGACCTATCCAGTTGTGAGAGAGGTGTGTTAAAGTCACCCCGTATTATCTCTTTGATACTTGAAATTGAGAAGGGTTTGTTTGATGTATATAGATGCTCCATTGTTTGGGGCATAAATGTTTACAATTGTTATGTCTTGATGATGTATAATTACCTTAAGCAGTTTGAAATTCCTTCTTTGTCCCTTCTGTTTAACTTTGGCTTGGTGTCCACTTTATCTGATATGAGGTTAGAAACCCCTGTTTGTTCGTGAGATCCATGACTTCTGTGGAATAACCCATATAAACTATATGGTGGTTCCAGTTGCTTTTACTCAGGAAGGGCCCCAAGATTTTCACTGAAAAGCCAAGAAAGAAGAAATGTCAAGGATTCTGGTGAGAAGTACTAAGTTACAAGAAGCTAATTGGAATAACTTGTCTTAAAAATAGAGAGATAGGAAACTTGCCAGATTTTCTAGTGCTTTCTTAATACTAAATCAGGACTCAGAATTTTATCCTTGCCAAATTTTCTTTTCTGTAACTGTTTTCACTGTTTGATAGAGATCTGCTGCTATAAGCTGCCTCTCTTCTTCTTCCTACTTCCGTCCTTCTTCTTCCTCCTCCTCCTCATCTTTCTTATACTAAGTCTTGGAACTCAAAAGACTTTGGATACTGTTTTTAGGGCAAACAGATAAATCCCAGCTTGTTTTTAGAGCAGCAGCTTTCTCTGGATTTTTTCACTGTCTCCCTAATGTAAGTCTTAGTCACACTTGTGTTAACAGCAGAAACACTCTGCAGTATTTCCTTTATACAGTGGTGTTATAAGCCTTAACTCCTCAACTCTCACACCAGTACAAGAAAACAGCATTGTAATGCATATCCATTGGAGAAATTGAATGAACTATGTATAATGTAATTGATTTCCTCTTCACAAGACCGTGAAGCAGTGGAAGGTCAGGCTAGACCTGAGGATTGCTGATTCCCAGGACTCTTCCCTGCCCAGATGCAGTGACATCTTTCTGCATGCTGTGACAAGTATTTAACATAACTAAGTTTAACTCTTGCAATGACAATACAGGAATTAGTTTCCCTATGTTATAGATGAAGTTACAAAAACTTATGGCAGGTTATTGAAATAGCTAGCGTTCAGAACCATGTCTGTGGTTCTCAAGACTGAGGTCTCTCCACTGTGCCACAAAGACTCCCTACAATAACAGTTCTCACATTTTATTATTTCTTGACATCCCAAAAGTCCTCTAAAAATATCATAGTATTTAATCTTTAGGAACTTCAGAAATGTGAGTGATTATCATACACTTTGAAATAAACAAGTTTCTCCATCTCACCAGAGTATGTGTGACCTATGAAGAGCTTGGTCCCCTGGTTCCCTCTCTGGCTTCATCTGCTCTTACTCTTCCCTGTATTTTCTCTGCCCCAGTCACACTGGCCTCCTTAATGTTCCTCAGATATGCAGGGCATATCGCTGCCTCAAGGCCTTCATAATGGCAGTTCCCTTTACCTGTAATGCCAGTTCCCCACATACTTGCACTGCTAGCTCCTTCCTATCAGATCTTGGCCAAAAAGTTACCTTTTTACCACCACCACCCCAAAAAATAATCTTGCTAGTCAGACGTTTCCAGATCACTTTTTCAAAAATTCTAATCTATCCCCTAATCTTTCATATCCACCTTCTATACTTTTATTTCATTTTTAGACTTCTTCATTTTCAAACATACTATATATTTACTTACTTCTCTTGTTTCCTGTCTGCCCTTTCCTTCCCACTAGAATGCAAATGCCATTAGAGTAGGGCTTGTCTGTTTTGTTTTCTTCTCAACTCCAACAACCTAGAACAGACTTAGCACATAGTTGTGATCCAGTAAATATTTGGTGAATGAAAATAGGCTAGAAAATGGAAGATCAAAGAGGTTAAGTGTTTTTCCCCAGAATAATGTGGCCTAGATGTTTCAAAGCTAAAACTGACCCTGGTCTTCTGGTCCATATTTCATACCTCTTCAGTTTGGAGCCTCACTATTCCAAAATCCAGACAAAGTTTTAAGTAATGTTATAAATAAAACCCAGTTCATTATAAATACTTGTTATATAAGCGTTTTAAAACAGGTGTTTTATAATTACTGTATCATAGGGGATGTAGACCAACCCCTCCTTTGGACTGTCTCTAAGAAGCAGAAATAGTGAGAATAAATTGTAGAACCCAAAATAAACCTAGGTATACCTGGACCTCAGATTTCTAACATCTGAAATGCGGCACTAGGGCCAGGCACCATGGCACATACCTGTAATCCCAGCTATTCTGGAAGCTGAAGCACAAGTTTGAGGCCAGCCTGGGCAACTGGGCAAAACCCTTACTCAAAATAAAATAGAAAAGGCTGGGGATATAGTTCAGTGGTAAAACACTCCTAAGTTCCATCCTCAGTATTGAAAAAAGAGAGATAGAAAATTAAAATGAGAGACCGTATCATTTCAAAGCCCCACAAGCTCTAACTTATCTTGAATCCATCAAAAAAAATGGATGAAATCCCCAGTTTTCTTTGTAATTTGTTCAATTCTGTACACGTAGGTATTCAGTTTGTTTTGGGGATTAACCATGCGTGGGTTTTTCTGTAAGTTCCCTTTTGTCAAAGATTACCATATGCTTGATTCTTTCCTCTACATTTGTGGAAAATTTAGGCTTTTTGTCTCCCTGTGTTACACTGCAGGATCAGCAAGCAAGCCAATGATCTCATCATCCTCTGAGCTCATGCAGGAAAACTTAACCGCTGCTTCCTTTGAGTTCTCCAAGGGGCTGGCAAATCAGAAGGCAAGGCTACTCAAAGCCAAGGAACTAAATCACTAATGGTGACCTCTGGGTCAGTTAAGGAAGTATGTAGACAACCTGGCCCTGCACTGTTTGCCAATCTGAATTAAGGGCACATACCAATAAATCAGGCCATTAGTTGTCCAACTTTGTGCAAGTTTTGGCATTGTGTCTCAGCCTGGTACATTTCTTTGGCAAAAGTCCCCTGTATAGAGTAAAATGCACTTAGGTGGTATATATTACCCTATGAACAGGAGGTAGCTTCCCAAGTATCTTTAGGAATATTTTTGTTAAATGCACAACTTGAGTAAAGTTTATAATTCTCACTTGTATTATATTGTTGTACAATGGCTTATGACAAAGTGAACCTGCAAACCATGGCAACATAGAATAAGTTTGAAAAAGTAAGAATAGCATAATTACTGAGGTTGAGATTTGATCAGTAATTTAAGCCAAAACTTTCATTTGAAAATAAAATAAAACAGAACACCAGCACCCTCAGTTACTCTTCTCTATTTTCATTGCTCCAGAAGGAATTAATCTTTCTACTTATCCCTGAGCACTTTTATATATCTGTACATGGGTTAAAGGCAGCTATGTGGATTTCTTTGTTTAGACAGAAGTTTCCTTAATTTATTATAACAATTACTCTTGTCACTATAGCAGATATTATGTTTAGACTTCACAAATTAAGTCTCAAAGTTTCCAAAACACCATCCCATTCTTACTGTGTTTATTCTTGAATGGTTTGTCACTGGGAGATATTATAATTATCCTTTACAACAGAGCTACAAATAGGATTCTAACGACAAGTTTACTTTTTGTTAATTTTTTTTAGATATAAGCACCCTGTTATATTTCTCTGCAGTTTTTCATATCTCATCTTGTGAACTGTTATTAGCATTTCTTCCCAGTATTTTGCATAACAACTTGATTGTAAACTGCATAAATATAGAAACTGTATTGTGTAAGCATTTGGAGCAGAATACCTTCTAGCTCTATGAGTGATCACAAATAATTGAAATTTGGTGAGACATCTCAGACAAAAACAGTTCCTGCCCTGATTTCACCCTGCAGCCCTCAGCCACCTGCTTTTATGAGCACATTCCCTATATGTCCCACTTACATATTTGCCTAAGATACTACACCTGCAGGCATTGCCAAACAGGGCAAATATTAGGAGGAACCTGAGGCAGATTCTCATTCATTTTATCCCTGTTACTAACACTCCTGTGAGACAACTGTGGAGCCTTTAGAAATATTTTTTTTGCTCTATCTGTGACACCTAATAGGAATTGTTCCATGAGAGAGCATGAGAAACTCTCTGGGGTTCAAAAAAATTAAATGACATCCTTGATAAAAAATCTCTTTATCCCGTAGTTGCAATCAGGAATCTCTGGGAATTTGGTCTCCAAGCTATTCTCAGACTGTATATTGCGTACATTCCACAAAGGCCTTGGGGGATGGAGCAGGCCTAATTTTTTGGTTTTCAGCCATGTTTGTCCTCTTCACAGCTGAATGGAACTGGAATGTGACATCCACCCAATTATGCCCATTTTTCATTCAATATTTATAATTTTTCTTCAGTGTGGCAGGTCTTAATACTAGAAAACAAACAACCTCTTTGATTTGTTAATTGAGTTTGTAAAACAAATAAAAGCAAGAAATTTCTCTCCTTTGGACTTTATCCCAGGGTGTTATCCTTCTCTAAGCTCCCTTTTTACTCTTTGCTCATCAACTCAGACATGACATTTATTGATCAGAGCATTTTATGGTTAATTCACTTTTTAATCTCCTAAAATGCCTTTTTGCTTCTTGCTTACAGAGATATGGTGCCAGGATGTAGCTTTGTAAACATGACTGTTCCCATTTTCTGAAAGAAACAGAATAGGACTGAGAGAAATGACTCCTGTTGCTAAAAAAGAAAAAAAATATGACACTTGTTGAAGTTGATAAGATGGATTTCGTACAAGAGGGCCATGACAATAGGTATAGGGTGGACCAGTGTCATGGAAGTCTTGTAGTAGGGGAGAGAATTAGGGCTTGACTAGGATTCCTGCAAGGAAGGGGAGATTTAGCACCAAGGAATGAGGTGAGGGTCAGTAGATGGAAAATTACTAAGAGAAAACACCAGAGTTAAGGGGCGTCCTTTCTAGACTCACTCAACAGAATTCATACTGAGGGCAGGCCAGAGTGATCAGATATGGAAGGTGGTTCTATCCCAAGTTGAGCAGAGGATTTTTGTTAAACTCACGTAGCAGGATTCTTCCTCAAACCTGATTCTACAAAGACAGAGGGAAGCCCAATAGTAGGCCCCTTTGAACAGAGGGCTCAAAAGACCCTAAAGTTAATGAAGAGAGTCTTTATCACCTGCTAAAAAGAAAAATCACTTTCTATGGCTCAAAGAATAATTGTATCACCATAGCAAAACAGATGGCTTGTCATTTTACAATAATAATTTAAAAATCATGATGATAGTTGGTGTGGTAGCCCACATCTGTAATTCCAGCTACTCGGGAGGCTGAGGCAGGAGGACCATAAGTTTGAGAATAGCCTAGGCAACTTAGCAAGACTCTGTCGCAAAACTAAAATATAGAAAGGACTGGATGAGGGGCTGGGGATATAGCTCAGTTGGTAGAGTGCTTGCCTAGCATACACAAGGCCCTGGGTTTGATCCCCAGCACCACCAAAAAAAAAAAAAAAATCCAAAGAAAGGACTGGATGAGTACCTTAGTAGTAGAGCACCTCTCTGTTTAATCCCCAGTACCAGAAGAAGAAAAATGTGATACTTTCTTGAGAAAGTACTATTTGTTCTAAAAGTCATAAGTGATGCTATTTATAAATTTAATAGTTGTATATCAGAATTCATAGAATAGAAAAATTATTCAATGTGTAGAATACTGTATTATAAATTATTTTTTATTATGGATATAAAAATATTCTGTAGTTCTTAAGCCATTTCTTTTGAGAATCTGAGAGAAGGCAAATAGCTAGTATATTCCTGATTTGTTTGGTTTTTGGATATAAGAACACAGGAAAGTAGTGCCTTGTTATATTTGGTAGTGACCCCTACTAGCTATTCAATCATATGTCCTCCAGTACTTATCTGAATAATATGGAGATACTTTCCTTAGTTCTTTATTAGAAATGTTTTCTAGATTAATTTCCAGTAGTAGCAAAAAACAAATTCTTTCTTCAGCCTTTTCTAGATATAAACATTTTCTGATTATTTCATCTGCAAGAATAAAGTGAATATTGAAAATGCCAAAATGAGCTTTAGTAATTTTTAGCAATATCTAAATAAGTCAGTCATAAGCTGGGTGTGGTGGCATGTACACCTATAATCCCAGCACCTTGGGAGGCTGAGGCAGGAGGATGGCAAGTTCAAGGTCAACCTTAGCAACTTTGTAAAACTCTGTCTCCAAATTAAATATGGAAAAGTCTGGGAATGGAGCTGGCGGGTAGAGGGGGAGAAACACTAGTTTGTCTGTGTGTGTGTGTGTGTCTGTGTGTTTTGTCTGAAAAGAGTATCTGCATTTATTGTCTGAAAGTAGTACCTGCATTAATCTCTTAACTTTTAAAGTTTTTTAAAAACCCTACTTATATCAAAGGCCTGTGTGTCCAAAAGCTAAATCTAAACTAAAAAAAAAAAAATTAATTTTTTAAAAGTAAAATCTTAAGTGACTCAATACTTGATTAGGTTTCAGCTAAGGATGAGACTGAATTGGCAGTATCAGATTCTCAACATATATTTGGCCTTACCTATTGTTAAAGAGACTTGCCTATAAGCAGGGCTATATGTTGTGAAGCTTAAATGGAGCAATAAAACTATTTATAAACCCAGACACCTTTATGAAAATGTTTCCTTGGTTTCACTTAGGTAAACCTTTCAAAAAGTTATAAGGAACAGAGAAAAGTAATGAATGTACTCAGAGGCCTAATTTTTTATCCTTTATTATCCTTCATAGTTCCAGCATGGTCTAGAATTTTGATTCAGCAATCTTGTAGTTGCTGAGCCTGCCCAACACAGTGGGCAGAAACACTGCAGAGAAAGCCATTTTGGTGCTCAGAGAAGAATATATAATTCCCATGCATTGATTTTTTTTTTTTTTTTTTTGGTACTGGGGATTGAACTCAGGAGTACTCAACCACTGAGCCACATCCCCAACCCTATTTTGTGTTTTATTTAGAGACAGGGTCTTACTGAGTTGCTTAGTACCTCGCCATTGAGGTGGCATAAATTAGCCACCTCATTGCTGAGGCTGGCTTTGAACTCATGGTTCTCCTGTCCCAGCCTTGCATAGTGCTGGGATTACAGGCATGCGCCACCACGCCTGGCGCATGTATTCATCTTTTTTTAATATATTTTTTAAGTTGTTGATGAATCTTTATTTTATTTATTTATTATTTATGTGTGGTGCTGAGGATTGAACCCAGTGCCTCATGCATGCTAGGTAAGCGCTGTACCACTGAGCTACAGCCTCAGCCCCCGTGTATTGATTTTTAAATGCAATTAAAGAGCCATAATTTTTCTCTAACCCATACGTGAAATTGTAGAGATTTGGTTTTTAATCTGCCTTTGGGGTAATTACTCTGTGGGTCCTAGATGTTAAAGTGCTTCGGAACATTAGTTCAGCTTTTTTGGGTCTCAAATTTCAGATCCAGACCTAAAATAGTACTGTAGTACTTGGTGCTATTGATTTATTAGATGCAGGAGAGTTATTGTTCATTCCTAGCTTTGGCCTACAACTTGAGACTAAAACTCCAGACTGTGTTCTAGGACAATGAATCTGATCCCAGGTCCAGTTCACTCAGCTTTCAGAGTGCCTACAATTCTATACCCATCTGTATTCAGAAAGAGGTTTTATAAGTTAGGCTGTGAAAACAGTGACATTATCAGCATTGCTTGCTTATGCAGTCAGCATCCTGAGAATAACTGTCCTGGTGTATGTAAAAGAAAGTTGCTTTCCCAGCCTCAGCAATGGAAAGGCACTAAGCAACTCAGTGAGACCCCGTCTCTACAGAAAACACAAAATAGAGCTGGGGATGTAGCTCAGTGGTCAAGTACCCCTGAGTTCAATCCCAGGTACCGAAAAAAAAAAAAGAAAGATGCTTTCTACAGATGACACTAACTTGCCCTAATTCCCAGTGAGCCTAAAAGAAAGCCGATGTCCTTCAAGATAATATGTATCTGGACTTCCTGTCCCAAGCTTGTTTTCATTTTTCCCTTCACTTGGCTAAGTTTTGAGGAACAGGGGGAGAAACATTCAGGGACAGGTATTTTACTATTCCCCTTTTCTTTAGAGACCATACAGGGATGCTATTGAGTTTTGGTAGCACAGGAAGACCAATAGAATTATTTGATGTTGTAGCAGTATTTTTTTATTAGTTTTAATTAGTTACACATGATGTAGAATGCATTTATGCGCTTTGATGTATTATGCATAAATGGGGTATAATTTCTCATTTTTCTGATTATACATATTATAGAATCACATTGGTCATGCAGTCATATATATACATAAAGTAATAATGTCTGTTTCATTCTGCTATCCTTCCTATCCCCATATACCCTCCCCTCCCTTCACTCCCCTCTACTTAATCTGAAGTAACTGTATTTTTCCCTAGGGCCCCACCCCCTACCTTAATTTGAATTAGCATCTGCATATCAGAGAAAACATTTGGCCTTTGGTTTTTTGGGATTGGCCTATTTTGCTTAGCATGATATTCTCCAACTCCATCCATTTACTAGCAAATGCTATAATTTCATTCTTCTTTAAAGTTGAGTAATATTCCATATATATCAAATATGCATATACCACATGCACTTCAGATAAAGCATTAATCTCTAGGATATATGAAGAGCTCAAAAAACTTACCACCAAAAAAACAAATAAGCCAATCAATAAATGGGCTAAGGAACTGAACAGACATTTCACAGAAGAAAAAATATAATCAATCAACAAAAATATGAAAAAATGTTTAACATATGTAGCAATTAAAGAAATGTAAATTAAAACTACACTGAGATTTCATCTCACTCCAGTCAGAATGGCAATTATCAATACAGGCAACAAAAAGTGTTGGCGAGAATGTGGGGAAAAAATACACTCATGACACAATGGAATATTACTCAGCAATTAGAATAAAATTATGGCATTTGCAGGTAAATGGATGGAGTTGGAGAATATCATGCTAAGTGAAGTAAGCCAATCTCAGAAAACCAAATGCCAAATGTACTCATTGATAAGTGGATGCTGATCCATAATGTGGGGAAGGACATGGGAACAATGGTGGATTTCTGTTCACAGGGGTGTAAGGGGGGAGGGGGCATGGGGACAGCAAGGGTGATGGAATATGATGGTCATAATAACCCTAACTTTGTGTATGACTGCATATATGTTGTGATTCTATACAACTTACAACTAGAGAATTGATATGTTATCTTCTATGAACAATGAATCAATTTGCACTGTTAACATGTAAGCCTAAATATAAAAAAAAAATTAGACATTTTAAATATATGTCTAATGGAAAGCTAAAAAAAAAAGTACACTCATGTATTGCTGATGGGACTGCAAATTGGTGCAACCACTCTGGAAAGGAGTATGGGGATTCCTTAAAAAACTTAGAATGGAACCACCATTTGACCCAGCTCTCCCACTCTTCGGTTTATACCCAAAGTACTTAAAATCAGCATACTAAAGTAACACGGCCATGTCAATGTTTGTAGCAATATTTTAAATGTAATTCTGTTGTTGCTTCCACAGCACTTGGATAAGCTACAGAAATGAGGAAACCTCATTTTCCTTTATACTCCCTCATAGTTTCTTAAGTCACTAAGTAAATGTTGACTGACAGTTTTTTAGATACACTATACGGTGTTTATTTTCCTTTAGACAACCTCTATCTAATGTGAGTACAGAAGATGGGATCTAAATGCTTATTTAGTCAAGAGTCTTACGTAACAGTGCCTGGCACATTATCAGTGCTCACATAATTGTTGAATGAATGAATGAATGTTACAAATTGAGTTCAGCTTTTCAGTTAAAAGGGCTCTCACAAGGGGCTAGGGGTACAGCTTAGTGGTAGAGCACATGCCTAGAATGCATGAGGCCTGGGCTCAATCCCCAGCACCACCAAAAAAAAATACTCTTTTTTTACTCAGATGGAACCACAAATCTCTTTTCTTTTCATACCCATCTTTCCAAATACAGGTGTTCCCAGCCTTTCCTCCTCAATAGTAAAACCATGTAGTCCCAGGTCTTCTCCATATATCTCTACTTTGTAAATAACTCCCAAATCTACAGTTTCTAGCCCTGTTTTTTCTGCTATCAGTTCTCATCCCTATTTCCTATTCCTTGGTAGTTGTCCCCACTAAATGGCCCCCATGGAGTCTCAGACAATGTGTGCAGCTCTTCTGTCAGCTGCAAAGTGTATCCCTAGCTTCCTTAGGTCTTCAGTCAGAGGTCACCTTCTCAGAGAGGCCTCTGCTGGGCCTGCATGGAAAACTGCAAGCCACTCCCCAGCCCACCCACACTCACTTCCTAACCACCTTCCACACTTTTTCTCCATAATGTTCATTCAGCATTCTGTGTGCTGTACTTAATTTCTGTCTTCATCCCTCACTCTCTCCATTTGTAAGACTTAAGCTCAATGAGGACAGGAATTTTTCTCTCTTTTGTTTATTACTACTATATCTTTAGTACCTGGCACCAGGTAGTAATTCAGGAAATGTTTGCTGTATTAATCAATTTATAATGTTCAAGTATTACATATATTACATATCATAATGTTTCTATTGCATTAGAAACATGAACCAGTTCAGTGTTTGCACAGATATGCAAGGGCAACACCTATAAATACCAGAACGATCCAAGGGTGGCCTGATAGTGGGTGACTCAGATACCAAGAGAGTCTTTACCGTAGGCGGTGTGGTTTTCTGGAATGATGAACAATTCATGATAGAGTTTAGAAAAAATAATATTCCTAGCATAGCAGAGTGGTTATGAGAATGGTTTCCAAAGCCACATTGCCTAGTTTAGGATTTCCTACTTTGCCATTTGCAGCTGAGTGATTAGTCATATGTCGTCTCTGTGTTCCCATTTCCTCATTTGTAAAATGAGGGAATAATAATAGCAATAATAGCTGGGCACAGTGGTACATGCCTGTAATCCCAACTATTTGGGAGGCTGAGGCAGGAGAATAACAAGTTCAGGCCAGCCCTGAGCAACATGGTGAGAACCTGTCTCTAAAAAGAAAAAAAAAGTTAAAAATAGCAACAACAACAATACCTGACATAGGCAGTTGTTGTGAGAATTATATAAACAGTGTTTAGCACATAGCACATACTGCTTATTAAAAGTAAATTAGTATTTCATTTCTGGAAATTTAGTGCCAGGACTAAACTGGCACTAAACCCATATAAAACTATATTTAAATGTTAAACAGTGAGGTTCTAGACTAATATGTAATAATTTAGTTTTTTTCTCCATTTTTAAATTAGCGTATTATAGTTATACATAATGGTGGAATTTGTTGTCTGTAAGTACATGCACACAGTATAACAATATAATTTGGCCAATATCCCTCTCCACTTCTTCCTCCTTTCTTCCTCTCCTATAATATGGTATTTTTAACTACATGAATATTGTATGAGATACAGAACAGTTGATGCATGAGATTGTCCTTGTACATTGAAGAATATCCAGCATCCCTGGCTTCTATCCAGTTAATTCCAGTAATACCCATCAATCATCATGACCACTAAAAGTATACATTGAGGGTCAGTGGTTTTAATATACACACACTTGTCCCACACACTTGTGTTGTGACATCATTATAGATCTAACAGGTTCTGCTCTGAAATTCCCATTGTTCGGTGGTCATAGTACCCTTATGATATTTAACAAATTCTGGTTTATGTTATAATTGAATATGCAATATCCCTCCTCCCTCTTTCCCTGCCCCCCTTTTTTTTTGTACTGGGGATTGAACCCAGGGGCACTTTACCACTGAGTCCCTAGTCCTTTTTATTTTAAGTCAATCTTGCTAAGTTACCCAGGCTGACCTCCAACTTGGGGTCCTCCTGCCTCAGCCTCCTGAGTTCCTAAGATTACAGGCATGCACCACCATGCCCAGCTTTTCCCTGCCTTCGAACACTCCCCATCCTAAATCCCTGTTAAAGAAACTGTTTTTAATTTCATTCAGCCAAGGGCATACATGGCATTTTCTTAGGAGCGCTTTGCCACTGCCTGTGTTCTTATGTCTCCAGATTCTTGAGGTTGGAAGCAACTTTCTGTGTTTCCATCTACAGTATGACAGTTAATTCATTCCATGTTCCTCCCAGCTGACAAGTGACAGGCTCTAGTTTTATTGCCCTTACCCCCTTCAATTTCACCCTGCCTCAGCTTTTCCAGGCATTTCTTAAGGAAGCCAAACCTTTTTCTCTGTTTCTCTAACTATTCAGGGAAATAGAATACTTATATGATGGTTATAAGGGAAAATGTCAATATTAGAGTTCTCATAGAAGATTTCTTAAGAAATGGAACTCAAAATTGGCCTTGGAGGATTAACAGAACAGGACTAGGTAGAGATTTTGGGTAGAAAAGAGGTTTTCCGCCCCAATCAGAGGAAAAAATAAGTGATTCATGGCATGTTGGAATGTCAAAACCAGGACTTGTATTGAAAATTGAAGAGAAGATTGGCATAGTAGAGTTAGCTTGTGGAAATTATAGAAATGTAACATTTTACCAATTCCTTGTTCATTTGTATTCCTACACCCCCCCCCCACATACATTCACCCACTCCCATTTTTTTGTTTGTTTTTTTTTAGTGGGTGCAAGTTATCTCTTATGGTCCATGAATAGGTGAATATTTATCAACCTTCATGCCCCTGCTCCCCTACCCCCAGCACAGGTATACCATATTTCCATAGATTTAAGTGCAGAAATCAAGAGTATGGCATGTCACCAGTCTGGCTTGCACAGAGCAAACTATCTTGTTAGGATTGGTGTTTAATTCTAATTAGAAATCTGTTTTTATTACATATGCTTCTTTGCTAAGTGCTGGTGAAGTCTTGTCACTTTTTAAAAATTAAACTTTCTATAAACTTTTGAATATTTAGTTCTGCTTATGGTCAAGGTTCTGGCTTTTATGTTAGTCATGTCCCGGCTAACAGCCTCTTGGCAGGCCATGCTTGATTCAGTTATTGTATGTTTACAGGCAGTTCAAAATTCCACCTTTCCTAGAGTTTTTCCACTTCCAATGTCCAGACACTTTTTCTGGCTTCCCCTATCCTTCTGAAAATTCAGAATCACATTTAAGTGCTCATGTTTGAAGCAGTTCATTTCTTCTTTTTATTTGCCTGATTAATTTTGAATTTGAAGTACTCATACTTAACACACTTTAAATATTTACATGTTTCTTTTTACTAAACCCCTGCACGTTGACAGTGAAGACCTGGTCGTAAAATGGTCATCATTACCCTAGGTACATGTATGATTGCACAAATGGTGTGACTCTACATCGTGTGCAACCAAATGAAAAGTTATGCTGTTCCATTTATGTACAATGAATTGAAGTGCATTCTGCTGTCATGTATAACTAACTAGAACAAATAAAAAATAGAAATATGTGACCTATTCTCAGCCCCTCACATCTCTGCCTGTGATTCCCTTCAAGGGCCCTTTTTCCCACAGAAGCCAGTCTTCTGCTTCTGTGTCCCCAATTAGAACCTGTTCTGATATTTTTTTATTCACACATGGCCAAATTGTAGGCTACAATTGAGATTGTTGTCCTTTCCAGGAATGGAAATAAAAATCACAACCTTAAATTAAGGGTTAATGGAGGCCTTGTGTGCCCCTAATGTGAGTTTTGGAACTCTCTACAGCTCCTGGATGTATAATATGTACACTATACAAATGTCATACAGTCCGGGGAGGGACTTACAAAGATCATGAGTTGTCATGAGCCATTTCCCACTCTGTCCTCCTTTAATTAAAATAATTCAAATCTCATCAGTAATGATGAGACTGCTTCATTAATTGTCCACAGGTATTCCACAGGGGTTTGTATGAAAGTTCTCACAGAGTGTACCAAGCAGTGTTGCTATCATCACTTCACCTCGTCTTTAGAGGTATTGTTATTTGAGGTCTTTGATGGCACATCACTCCAAACATGAAAGTATCCATCTTGTCTTTCAGAGGGGCTTCCTGAATTCAGCTTCAAACATTTTCATACTACCTGGAAGAGTCCTCTTGTATCAATGCTAATAGTTTCCTTAGCCCAGAAGAAGGCAGTGAAGAACAGAACCCATTTTAAAACCACCCTGACTTAACCAACCTTGAGTTTCCATCTGGTTGGGCTTAGATGACAACACCATTTCAACATGACTAGGAAGTCCAAGCCTTTGGAATGATATTGGAACTTTAGTTTTCCCTTAAAGCATTTGTAATTTTATTTCCAGAGTTTCCACCTCTTCTTGATATTTAAAGTATTAAAGAACTCCAGTTATCAGTTTAAATCATAGCAGGTACATAGGCTCTAATGACTTCTGCAGGTGGTTTGGGCTATATTAGAGAACCTAGTCTTGATCTTAAACTGTCATCTGGATTCTGAGTTAATTCTGGAAAGCAGTAAAAATTAGTAATGTGTATTGCATGTCTCTGATGCATGTGTTTTCCATTATTTGGTCTTCTATGCCACAATGCCTGCATACTACATGATTGTACACACACACACACACACACACACACACACACACAATTATGGTCCCAAAAGGAAATGACTGGTGTTGTGCCTTGAAATCTGTACTTGGTCACATGTTCTGAATGAAATGATTCCAAGTACATTTGCGGGATATCTTTCTTCCATCTCCTACTTTTTGGAAAATACTTCGATGAGAAACATTGACTAACTTATAGGCATTCAAATTTAATTGTCTAAAGATAAGCAAGCAAATGATTTGATAGCCATTGCAAAGAGGCAGGACTTATAAAATCAGACTTAAACTTCCTAACAATAGTCTTAAAAAATAGGTAGTGTCTTTTCATCATATACAGCAGCAACCAGCTGTTCTTTATCTCTGGTAAGACTGAGAAAGAAGGAAATTAACCTCAACTATAATAGAAGAGATTTATAAGACTTGTAATGGGAAATATATCATCTTTGGAGACTATTTTAAACATTGGAACAGATAGAAGTAGAGGAATGATATTTTCTGTTGGATTTAAAGTAAAATACATCATCTATTCAAAACACTTAAAACTGATAGATCGCTAGATTTGTCTAGTAATTTTTAACTTTTTGGGGGGTCACAAACCTCATTGGGAATCTGGTGGACCCTCTCTCCAAACACACACAAACACACATACAAATTTCATACAATTTCAAGGAATTTATAGACCTAAATTGGAGTCTGTAAGTTAGACTCCAATTTATGACACCTCAGAATAGATGGTCTCCAGAAGTCTTTGTTAGCTTCCTAAGTGACAAGCTGTATGACTCATTTTTCCCAAACATAGCAAGGAATCTGAAGATCAAATGTCGAACTCTGGAGTTTCTTCCTTCAGATTTATAATGCTTGACATTCATGGTGTCAAAGTAAAAATAAAGCCTAACAGAATAGAAAAAAATCTGCTTTTATATTCAGTTATCATAGAGAAGCCAAATATTTAATTTTAAAAAATCAGTGGTTGATTTTGTATCATCTTCATAGAAAGGCAGTACAGGACTAGGCCACCTCCACACTCAGCTCCACATTCACAGAAGAAAATGCAAAATCAGACACCACATTGACTGCCCAATATTATTCCAAGAGCACACAGCTTCTAACTATATCACTGTGATTATTCAGCTGGGCTTGAAAAATGTTATGTCTATAATTCTCTCATCAGTTTTGTGCACAATTTTAATTTACTACAAATTGGAAAATGACCACCCAAGATTACAAATCAGGGAGTAATTTGGCCCTCTCCCTAAAATGAAGAACTTTTATCCTCTTAGGAAATAAGGGAGTGTAGTTTGTATCTGTGTATTTTAAACTCATGTTAATGAGCTAACCCTATGTATGCTTAGCATGACTCTACCTGGTTTTCCTGTTCCCTTCTGCAAATATCCTTTAGTGTGCCTGAAAGTCCTAGAACACTTCCTTTAATCTCATAGTGTAACTGCAATGATTCTTTGTACCTGAAATCAGAAACTGTGGGAATAAAGATTACCCTGATATGGAAGAGATATGATAGTGATCTCTAGAAAAGAGTATAATTGTCAAATATCCATGAGTTCTTGTCGGTTTTCACTGTACTTTATTCTTCTAATGCAAACCCTTAAATTCACAATTGAGAGTATCTTAATGAAATTAGAAATTGTATTGATGAATAGGAGCTAAGCAGTGTAGGCCAAAGGTCTCCTTACACTCACATCATTGGTCGTTTGGATAGTTGTTCCTTCCCATTGTTGAAGGGAAGGAGAAGGGCTTAAATAATCTCTCTGCTCCTTACTAAAATCCCCTTCTGTTCTACTTGTTTCAGTTATGATAATTCACTACATGGAAAGCATACAAGACACACAATGTCTATGGACAGATACTCTGTGGTATTATCTCTGGCAGTGGGTCCAGCCCTTATTAGCCAATAAATGTTGTTTGGGAACTAAAATCAAGGAGAGGACAGGCCCTCTTGGCACTGAGCCCTGCTCTGCCTAGTAACTGGTGAAGTTCCTTTGCATCCTTGAAAATGTATTAACAATTCACACCCTTAAAGCACACTCGTGTCCTTCTGGGATTAAAGCTTATAGCAGAGATGCACGTTCTGTTGAACATTTATGCCTGTGTATATTCCTTTCTACAGAAAATGTGATCAATGGCCAGGATTATGAAGTGATGATGCAAATTGACTGTCAAGTGATGGACACCAGGATCCTCCACATCAAAAGCTCCTCCGTCCCTCCTTACCTCCGAGATCAGCAGAGGAATCAAACCAGCACCTTCTTTGGTTCCCCTCCAGCAGCCACCAAGGCAACCCATGTTGTCAGCACCATCCCTGAATCATTACAGTAGTACCCTGCAGCTACACTGGAAGGCTAAGAATGAGACCCTGCCAAACTGAAGAGTGGTGAGAGAAATGGTGCTCTCTGCCTCTTTGGTGGCAAGCAGACAACTCTCTCATGCTGTAGCCCAAGGGTGGGGAGAGAGAGAAAAAGAAGCTGTTATTTTCCACCATCCACGCATCTATTTGGAAAGCACTGGAAATTATATGTGAGGGAACATTTTTCTAGTGGGAAATGTAGCCTACATCCTCCAGTGTTACCTGGTATAGATTTTTTTCCCCATACCTTTCTTAAATGCTTTCCCTGGTATATTTGTTTTATATTTAGAAGTCTTCTTTCAAGTAAGATCCAGTTCCCCTTTCTGCCATTTCACTTATTGATACAGTAAAGTGATTTTTCTTTAAAGCTATAGCACATGGTTGCTCAGATAGTTCCTACTGAGTTTCTCATTCCTTTAATGCAAACCCGTTCTGGATATTGTGCAAATTTCAAAACCAGAATAGCCAAAAATACACAAAGAGTCAAAACAATTTGGGTAAAAAGGGAATATCCCCAGCTGGCAAAGTTTAAGGCAATTCTTTCTTTTTCATTGGGAATCCCCATCCACTATACACACACTTCTGTATATATAATACCAAATTGACTTAACGAACATGCAAGTGACTTAAGCAAGGCAAGAGCTTTCTGTCTTGAGGATTGACAAGTACTACTTAATATAATGCAGACAGGCAAGCTTCCATTCCTGCTAGGTACATCCCATAATATGGCAATAATCTTCAGTTTCTCCAGTGAACAGTGAAGAAATGAACTCTTTTGTTGTCCCATGCTTTAAAAAATTTGTGTTCTCATATTTTACTGTACTTTGACTACTTTTTTTTATTTGGTGAAATTATGTTGCATTTGGTGAATTCCCAAAAATGGATCTCAGGTAGTGATGTCCACTCAGATGTTCTGCCTTTGGTTTCTAATGGGAATCTTTCTCTCTCTCCTTCCTGAAACTTTTCAACTTCTTGATAAAACTCATTCTGCAAACACTGCTTCTCACCTCCATGAATTCACCTTTGTGAGATTCCTTCCTTTCCATTCCACACTATATCAACCAATTCCTCTTCCTCCTTGTGAAAGAAGAAAAATCATATCAACCCCTCAAGGATTACATGTAGTCAGTTCATTTTCTGCCTTCAAAGCTATTAGGCTTGTAGTAATAAATAATTTTAAAGAATCATCAATACTTCTAACTCTCTAGACAGTGATCTCGCAGGCTACTTAGTTGCTTTCTAAGGAAATCAGTTTCCTTTTGGAGGGATAGAGGCCTCTATTGCCCTTTTTCCTGGAAATCTGGAAATGGAGGAGTATTAGTTAGCTCTCTTCTTCTTTCACATTTAAAACTATTTAAAGTCAATGGATCGCTCCTCTCTGATTTGGCTTCTGTGTGATTTTCCAGACAAGAACCATTTTCACTGGAGGCTTTTCTTCTAATGGGTACCAAGGAATATAAACTGAATGTCTAGAAGATCTCTAGGTTACTAGGCAAGTAACCTGTGGGGTGTCCTCCAGCCCTACTCCTTGCCATTCTGCTATGTGAATTAGCCCAGTAAGGGGCTGTGACTGGCTAGCAGGCAGTGGCAGCATACACTTTACAAAGAGTCAAAACAATTTGGAGCTTTGGGTAAAAAGGGAATATCCCCAGTTGATAAAGTTTATTTTTGCTTAGCATTTTGGTTCACACCTGAATAGGTGGCCTTCTCTTTTTACGTCATTCCCAAGCTACCAGTCTGCTGGAACTGTCATGTTATTGTGGTAGATACAAACACAGTGCATCTGAAGTGATTGTAGACGGAGCTTCTCTCCTCTTCCTGGCATCAAACTATACAAAAAGAAACCTTCACATGATCTTCTTGTGTTTAGCACTTCATTTTTTACTTCATCTTTTTCTTCGCAGCTTTTCTTATGCTCATTCTACTAACTCCTCAGACTAAAGACTTCAATATGTCATGAGCACCAAGATTAATTCCTCTCTTCTTGCTGACAATGTGGATGATGTTTAGGGGAGAGTCACAGTCGAAGAGCAGACTGATTCTAGGAGGGCCAGAAGCTCCAGTCACAGAGCTGGGCACCTGAGAAGTTATTCTTAAAAGCAGTCTGGGAGCCTTGCCTTCTCTTTTCACTCTCTGACCCTACAGCTTCTGAATTGATCAACTGTTCTTGAATTGATTTTTTGAGAATGAGGCAACAGGATCCTCCTCATGGTAGAGTTTCAGAAAACAAGTGAACAGTGATTGACAAGCACAAAAAAATATTCTACTTTTTAAAGTGCTGAAAGAACTATTATTGAACTCTAGGCACAGTAGCAGTTTTTACTTTAGTGTTTGTATGCTAGCACTAGGCTCTTTTTATGAAATAGAAAGTTGCTATGCCAAGTTAATAAATTAAGCAGGCATTTGGGCTAAGTATTTTGGTGGGGTTGCCTGTTGGCACTTGTAGCCAGGAAGTGTGAAAGATATATGTATATATATATTTTTTTCTTTTTTTAAATTTATTAAGGTCTGAAGTGAGGCTTTGCAAACTTGTGAGAAAATTAGACAAATTCATGAAAGAAGAAAGTTCACTTGTTATTAAGCGATTTTGTGCTCTTGGGTCAATAATACTACAATGTTGAAAGGTGACAGTAGAGACTGGGGCAGTCTTTCCTGAATTTTTAGGCTTAATGGAAGTGAGTGAGTGTTTCCTCATGCTGACTACTGAGTCAGATGTTAGGAGCTGCTTCTTTCTACACCAGTAGCACAGGAACAACCTCACTAGAGGTAAACTAACTCTCAAGGTAGGGGTTAATGTGAAAGGATCATTCTCAAGGCAGATCTATTGTTTGCCATGCTTGTAGTATAGCAACTTTACATCAGATTATTAGGTGGAATTTATTTTTTCAGAAATAAAAAGTCCCCCATGATTATAAAAGCTCAAAGCTTCTTCTGATTTTTTTTTATGACTTCAAGTTTTAGCACAAAGTTGGCACCTCTTTGCCGTTTCTTGTAAGCCAGAAGTAGATAGAAGGTATTTGAAAGCAACAAGATTATATGAGTCATTCTTAAGTGTTCCCAATAAACATTCCTTAGAAAGAGAGAAGGAACTTGGAATTCAAGCTGATTTTTCTATCATGTTTAAAGAGACACTACCCTGATTAATTCTTGTTGGCCTGAATCTTCCTCCTGAGCATATACTCCCCAGTAGTCACAACAGTGGGTGCTAGTTAGACACCACTGCTGTGGCATTTAGTTTTTAAAACTGGAGAACTCTCAAGCTCTCCCAGTATTCAAACTATATTTTGATTCTTGCTATTTAACTAAGCTCAGGTTGTGAAACTTGGCAGAAATGTACCACAGGAAAAAACTTGTCATTGTATTCAACTTTCTAATACATTGCAAAGTTTCAAAGCAACTTCCACTTTCAATATCTTATTAGAAGTAGCCACTTTTACTTTTATAACCTGAGTAGCCAATCTGATCCCATAGTCTCTTTCAGTCTGACCTCCTGGAAATTTTCCACCCATGAAAGCCGCCTTTCTACTGCATACCAACAGGCTGACTCAGCTTCTCTCAACAAACCCATAGGAATCCAACTTCAAATGAGCCATTGTCATGCTATTGGCTGTGTCATAGGAATTAACCTCTCAAATGATATTGTTTATTGCCAGAACTCACAGAAGCTTATCACCACCTACAGACTCCATATTCCTTACCAGAATGTTATTTTCATTAGTCGTAGGCATTTTAATGTACATAATATAGGATTGTTGCTGCTAATATGAATACCCAATTATAAGTTGTACCATAAAAATAAGAAAGCCTAAAAGAGAATGAAATATTAGAATTCATTCCTATCCTAATAACATTTGGAAAGGAAAATTTCTGTCTTCTCTATCCCTGCCTCCCTGCAGGGATTGTGGTTGATTTTTAAGGAAACAGAATATTGGACTACCCAAAAAAGATGTTGCCAGAGTCCAAAAGGAACTATGCCCATAAAAGAAATGCAGTTTTCTCCTGATGGAAAAAAAAATCAGAGTATTCTGTTAACTTATATTTTTAATGACTAAGCTTATAGCAGAATTTAGTTTGGATAAGACTAGAACTTACGGCAGTTCTAGTATCTGTTATCTGTCTGATGCAAAAGAATTTATGAAAAAAGGCCGGGTGCAGTGGCTCACGCCTGTAATCCCTGCACTTTGGCTGAGACAGGAGAATCATGAGTTCAAAGCCAGCCTCAGCAACAGCGAGGCACTAAGCAACTCAGTGAGACCCTGTCTCTACATAAAACACAAAATAGGGCTGGGGATCTGAGTCAGTGGTTGAGTGCCCCTGAGTTCAATCCCCAGTACCAAAAAAAAAAAAAAGAATTTATGAAAAAAGAATGATAAAAGTATGTGATTAGAAAGTTTAATTTTACAGAATCATGTCAGGGCTAGCCAGTGTCACATAGTGGACCCCATTCTTGGCTAACTAACATTAGCATTAGGGATTTAGCACATCAAAAGACTTTTAATTATATTAAGCTTGAGAACTAAGTAAATCATGGTTTATAATTTGTCAAGGTCAACAAACACCACACTGTTATGCTTTTTGACTTCAGTGAAGTTGGTGACCACTAGTTAAATAAATCAGGAGGCTTAGCATATCCTTCGGTATGCTAATCACACACAGGGATTAGCAGGTTTACTTGCACAGCAAATGTTTATTGATTGAACTGTTTTAATTCATACTGAGCCCTAATTTCTGGTCCAGTCATCAGGACAGAGGAGATGCTGGGAAAACCATGCTTTAGATGAAAACAACTACCATGAGAGATACCAAGTTCTTTTCCTCATTAGGTTGATAAGTATGTTTGGGCTAAAACCAGTAATCCTTCATCCATGGACCCTTCAGAACCAGAGGAGAGCATTAGAAATCCTATTTTACCAGGATTTTCTTCCTAAGGCTGTATCTGTGCTAATTTAAGGATATGTTGAAAATGAGGTGGAAAGATATACCAATATCTCCCTTAATAATTATGTTGTTTTACAATACATAAAGAAATGACAGTAATGTGAAACCTGTTCTTTCTCTAAAATTCAAATAAAGAATTTTTAAACTTGCTTTGTTTTGTTCTGTATGTAGGAAGAGAAAAAAAAATGAATTTTGAAGTTAAGTGGTTAGGAAGCCTAAAAAGGTTTTGTGGCTTGTGTTACTCTTTAGATGAAACTGTTGGCTTCTTTTCCACTCTTCTACTAAGCCTGGTTAAGTAAAAATTTTCTTTTTTGTGTCCAGATATTTGAACTTCAGTCTCATCAAGGAAAAAAAAATACCTAAAACCCATACTTGATCCTTCTATGTCATCAGGAAATTGTGTTGTTCAGTTGCTTTCAGTCTTCACCAAAAGCCTCTTTCCAGCTTGGAATGGCAGATGTCACCATACATGAAGCTAGTCACTGCCAATAACAGCAGCTGATTCATCCAGGAGAAATGAATGTGGGCATTTATTGGGTACCCAGGGCACACTGCAGATATAGCTTATGTTCATTAACTATTGTCTTATTTCAATCCTCTCTACAACCTATTTCCTTAGTTATAGAATAGTAAATTAATGGAGCCAATGTTTGGACCATGGCAATTTAGCTCCAGCACATAGATTATTAATTACTATATTGTTCTACCTCCTGAGGCTTAGATCTAGCATAGGTTCTAGCCCTAAACAAATTCACAGACAGCTTATGGAGTCCAATAAAAAATTTAAAAATATGATAACATCAGCGTTCTCTTAGAGGCTGTGTTAGTCAGTTTTCTGTTGCTGTGACAAAATACCTGAGATAAACAACTTATAAAGGAAAAGGTTTATTTTGGCTCACAGTTTCAGAGGTTTCAGTCCATGATTGCCTTTGGGCCTGGAACATGTGGCCAAGGAGCTGTTCACCTCATTGCAGCCAGAAAGCAAAGAGACAAGAAGGGACCAGAGTCCCAATATCTTCCTCAAGTGCACATGCCCAAAACCTAACTTCCTTCCATAAGGCTCCAACTCCTAAGATTTCATCACCTCCTAATAGCACCTTGGGCCAGGAACCAAGCCTTCAGTGCATGCACTTTGAGGGGACATTCCAGATCCAAACTATATCAGAGGCAAAATTGCTTTTGTTTCAGAAGACACCTTAATAGACTTATTTAGAAAGTGAGACACCCACCTTCCTCCAGAGTGTCATGAGAAGACTCCATAGCAAGAAGGCAAAGGATTTTTACAACTTCTAATGCTAAAATGTAGATCTTCATGGTTCTGATTCTTTAGTAAAAGCTAATATACAGTATTGTATCCTTGTTATTCTGGGGAGTGGAGGATAGGGCTCAGGTTTCACGTGGTATAACTAATGAAGAAGCATGCAGACAGTCCAGTTAGACAAGCCATTCACAGAAGAGTCAGTGGAAGCAACAGGTAAATAAGGGAAATTGAACTCCCTTACCCACCCAACCACCATCACCACCAAACCCTTATGTGATTGTCCCCTGGGACTTCTCATGGTAGGCCAAGACAATTTTTGAATCTCAAAGTGTAACCACAAATGACATTTGGTTATACAATACATGGTATCATAAACAGAGGGCTCTTCTAGAATATACCCTGCAATTTTTCTGTTCCTCTTTGAGTACACATATTCAGATCACTTCCAATGTTTTGCTTACCACAGAAATCTATAGCATGTTTCATGCCATCACATTCATTTGGTGTGATCTGTACCAATGCCTGTAGAGAATCCTTCCCTTAGTTCAGTTAATGGTAATGGTGGATGTTTATTGAAGACAACCTTCTGACAGACATTGTGCCTTTCCAAGCATTTGCATAAGCTTTACAGAATCCTTAATCATAGACACAGATATCATTATGTACACTACCAATGAAGAAATAGGCACAAAAAATCAAGTAACTCACTCAAGATCTTATAACTAGTAGAGCTGGTACTAGTCTATCGTGCTTTTAAAGTCACATTCTATTACACTACATTACCATTCATCCTTTGAAGCCATAAAGGACAACAGGAGACCAAGAAAAAGGAAAATACCAAACCACACAACATGGACAAACACAGTGCTGAGGATGTTCAGGAAAGAGGAACTTAGCTAAGAGGCAAGGTCTAACAGGGCCAGAGAGCTGAACTGTTCATTCCCTCTTAAGGCTCAATGCCACCTGTTTGCTGTATTGCTTCTGGACCTCAGTGTTTGTGGTCCCCATGTTGAATGAGTTCCCTAGCACTGCAGAGACAAAATGGGTCCTTCCATAATTGAAGGCCCCAGTCTCTGCCAACAACCCTATGCTGCTCATGTTCAGGGTCCAAGTGTGACATCTGACCCCATCCCAGGATGCACCCACTCCTACTCCTACTCCTGTGATCACAAGTTCTGTCTTTAGAGAGTTTTCCCTGAAGGATTAACTGCTAAGGAGGGAGCTGGATTATGAGATAGTGAAAGATATAAGCATATAAGAGATCTTATATAAGCATATATAAGCATATAAAAGATCACTAATCTTCAGATCCAAAACTGAAATGCATTGGTCCAGAAATCAAGGACATACCTTTAAAATAAACACAACATACCATATTAATAAATAGATTATCTTAGAAGAGTGACTATTTGCAGCATTATCACTCATACTCATTTAGATGGGGGAGGGTCCTTGTGAAGTAAACAAAAAATATTGCTTTCAGTTGTTTACATGCATATTTCATATTTCTGTGAACAGTCAAGTAGATGCAAAGGAAGAACTGAGACCCAAAATGCCATCTCAGATTCTCATTTCCCAAGTGTGCTGCTCAACTTCCAAAGCTTCCAGGGTCATTCCCCTTGCCTGATGTTTTAGTCAACTTTTTGTCACTGTGATCAAAATAAGTGACAAGAACCACATAGAAGAGGAAAAGTTTTATTTGAACTCATGGTTTCAGAGGTTCAGTCCATGGTTGGCCAACTCCATTGTGCTAAGTGAAGCAGAATTTCATGGTGGACTCGGGTCATGGCAGCACAGAAGCAGAGAGAGTAATTAAGGAGCCAGCAACAAAATATAATCTGCAAGGGTACACTCCCCAGTTACCTACTTCTTCCAGCCACACCCTACCTTCCTATAGTTACCACCCAGTAGTCCATTCAAGTTATTAATTCATCAAGGATTAATGCACTAATTAGGTTACAGCTCAGATAATCAGTTCACCTCTGAGCATTCTTACATGGTCTAACACATGAGCTTTACGGGGGACTCCTCATATCCAACCTAGTGGAACTTGGATTCTTGGGCTGCATTTCTTCACAGACAGTGGGTTAGAATAATTGACCCTGAAATTTAAATCTCCACTATGTGAAGAGCCGACTGTGCCCTCCTGAGTTCCTCCATGGTATATAGAACAGCAGTTTTCAGGTTGTGCCTAAACCTGAGTGACTATTTTCAGAATAAGTGCCAAGGTAGAATGACTCCACCCCTTGCTTATACAGGTAAACACCATCTGCCCTGCACAACCATAAGGCACTTATGATAACTTATATGTGTCAACTTATCAGAATAAATCAAGGAGTTCCTGGACATGTGCATATTCCAAATCATATCAGAAACACCAGACATGAGAACTTATCAACCTCACCAGATGCAACCTTCTCGAAGGAGGAGCCCCCAAGACTGGACACAGTTGCACCTTGACCACATCACCTAGTTACTCTCATCATGAGCCTTGCCCAGGAACCTCCCATATCCTGCCTCTATAAGGCTTCAACATTATGGTTTCTCCTGCCAGTGATGACTGTGCACAGCCCACTCCAAGCTGATATCTCAAGCTGAAACTCTGTGCTAACACCTGGAGCTGACACACTGAAACTGAAACTTCCTTCTGTTTGAAACCTCTGTTTTGACAATTCTGTGGAACTGGTTGGTTAAAATCCTTATCTGGCCAGGCTTGGTCACACCCACCTATAATCCTAATAGCTTGGGAGGCTGAGGAAGGAGGATCGTGAGTTCAAAGCTAGCCTCAGCAACTTAGCAAGGCCCTAAGCAATTCAGTGAGACCCTGTCTCTAAATAAAACATTTTTAAAAGGTCAAGGATATGGCTCAGTAGTTAAGCGCCCCTGAGTTCAGTCCCCAGTACCAAAAAAATATCCTTATCTGACCACCTACCATGACTCTTTGACTCTGCATTTACGCTTCTCTCTGCCTATGCTGTTGGTTCAGCATCCTGTAAACTTATGGCCATATTAACCCTTTCTTAGCCCTTATGTAACATATTATTATATATTTTATAATGTATATTGTACATATATATATATATATATATATCATTGTGTGAAGTCTAATGTATGACTTGAGTGTTGTAGACATTAGAAAGGAAGATTGAAATAAAAGAATTTGTATTTGCCTGCTTTATGACCATCAGATGAGTATTTGGAAAAGTGCCATTGATGAAAGTGTAACCTCTGAATTTACTGCTATTCAATAAATTCTGTCACTGGAAAGATACAAACACGTTCAGTCTGTCTTGATGACATAGCTTGCTTACAGCACACAGACTGTAAGTGCTGTACCAAGGCCAGACATCTACCACTGAGATGTGGGAAACTGCAGATAAACTAAATGATGATCTTGTCCTCAAAGACATTTGAATAATGTCTTTTCCCTGAGTCTATGTGGTCACACTCTGTCTCCACACAAGAGTAAAGATAACTTCCAGAAGAGGATAATATTCTTGGTCAAGCTTAAAACAATAAAGTTTAGTTAGAAACAAGCTACTCTCAGGGAAGCTTAGCTAGTGTCTTTATCATGGCCACAGAGCTCACCCACTCACCTGGCTTCTGGTCTCAGGACATAAAATGGTGCATTTCACCAAATTGTCCTGCAGTTTCTGGAATTCTTCTCTGCTAAGTGACTTGTCCACATCAGACTGATACGTTGCCCCCTCTAGCCTGGCATCCTCTAAGAAGACAGAATTACAGGGACTCCCACATAAACAGCCAGGCTGTATCCATCAAATTGTCAGCTGCGGGGAACTGGACATTCATCTTAATTTAAACAGCCTGAGCAGGAAAGATGCTGAAACATTTAGCCATTTGGTGTAAATGGCTCTATGGGTTACCACCCAGGTGCACACTGCCAGAAGCACATTGCAACATGCAGTACAGGTGGGGCTAATTCATCTCTCCAAGAGTTATAACATGGTGCAGGCCAGCAGGGCAGGAACAATATGAGGAAGGAAAACCCTACTCACACTGTGAGATTTTTTTCCTCCCATTGATTTCTTTTCTTCTCCTTTCCTCATTCCCTCTGCAGTTACTTGTTAAATATTTGTCATCCCTACAGGACAATAATTTCCAGAAGGGCAGGAACCCTAGCAGTGTCTCATTGACTATGTGAGCCCAGTCACTTTGTGGGTAATGTGCTTGGAACATGGTGCTTTGGGCATGTTAGACCAGATCAGTATTTTGAGTTGAATTGTTGAGCATTTAGAAGGTCACAAATATACATTGTCTTCCAGAAGTATATGCAATCTATTGGCATTTATCACATGTGTTTGCATGTCAACATATGCAAATATTCATATGGTGCTAGCAATGTAGGATCCATAGCTTTCCCCACTGAGACAAGACTGCAAGGGAAACAAGAATAGTCCTGACTTCCCTCAACAGATGAGGCGTCAGTAATTCTGCTCTCCCCTCTTCATTTCTTCCTATTGCCTTTTCCCTCTGGCTTCAGTCTATGGCAAATTGAAAATGGGTCCAGAAAGAGAATGTAGACCAAGTGGGTCTGCAAGTAGAACCCTCAGACTGGGGCAGTACCTCAGAACTTGGTAGAAAGGGAAATTTCCTGGCTCTAATGCAGATCTACTGAGTCCGACTCTGAGGCTGGGTCCTGAAATCTGTTTCAACAAGTTCCCCAGAGTATTCTCATAGGACTTTGAGAACCACCCATACCTGTCAAAGAGACTGGAGCATGGGAATATTTAGACTCCCACTTTACTGGGGATTTAGGGAAATGTCAGTAAAGAGGTTTCATTTTTTAGCTGGATGTGGTGGTGCGTGTCTATAATCCCAGCCATTAGGGAGGCTGAGGCAGGAGGGTCACAAATTCAAGGCTAGCCTTGGCAATTTAGGCAGACTCTGTCTCAAAATAAAAACATATATATAAAGAGTTGGAGATGTAGCTCACTGGTAGAGTACCCCTGAATTCAATCCCCCCCGAAAAAATAATTATTTTTGTGACTGCCTTCAGCCTCCCATCCTTATTCCATCAGCTAGCCTCTGCTAACCAGGATGGCTGCACTCCCAGCTGAGGGGCTCCTGCAGGGCCAAGCAGATGTGTGTGCTCAGCCAAGCCAGCAAGACACCACATCTCAGGATCTTCATCCAGAAAGCATACAGCACTTGCTGCCCCACAGATCCAAGCTGCTACTGAGCACTGGTCTCCTGGGAAGCCATGCTTTGAACCAGCACCCTCTGCTGTGGAAGGGGGAGGTCTCCTGGTCCAGTTGTCAGCCCTCCCTGGAGCAGGGCTTCTCTGCAGGGCTGGGAGAACCCTGTGCTCCTGGCAGGGCTTCTGGGCCCTCTTCTCTCTCCTTCATAGCCCTGAAAGACAAGGGCTGTGGCCCAGGCGCCACAGGGTTTATTCATCTGGCGATAAACTCTAACAATACAGCTCTATATTGATGATTCCCAACATTTATTATACATCGGAATCACCTGGGGATCGTTAAAAACTGCTGGTTCCTGGCTCCCACCCCCAGATGTTCTGACTTAATTGGCATAGGGTGTGCCCTGAGCTGACATGTGTTAAAATTTTCCCAGCTGACTTTAATGTGCAGAAAGGTTTGGGAGCCAATGAACTGTATCTTTTGAGGCCTAGCTCTGATGTTTATGGAGCAACACAATCCTAGAGACTGAGGGTGGAGCAGGGTTCCAGGGACAAGAAAAGTTGTGTTTAAATAATCAGATAGTCAAGACTAAGCAAACAGCTGGTTAAAAAAAAAAAAAAAAAAAAAGAGAGGTAGAGGTGGGGGCTGGTGAGCATTGGATCCATTGGTGGGAATGACGTCAGACATTCCTCTGAGATGTCAGAACTGGGGAAACATGAAAATAACCATAGCTGTGAAAATGGAACATTCTGTAAAATGGCATATTCTTGGAAGGAGAGGGAAAAGGAAGGGGCGAAAGGGAAAGAAGAAAAGGGAAAGAGGAAAAGAGGAGGGGAGGACCCAGGCCAGAGAGAACAAAGTGGGAGATTCTTCTCCCAGCCTTTTGACAAACTGGGAAAAAAACATGAAGCTATGAAAAGATGAGCAGAAAGAGAAGGTTTGGGTTGGCATGAAGAATGGGTGAAAGAGGACAACCGCTGACCCAGAACGCTGAAGCAACACAAAAAGAGATAAGCCAGAAGGGAGAGACGGAATCAACTGCTAAGAAAATAAAAACACCCAAATGTGGTGGGTGACCCAAACCCATCCAGCTTCAGGCTCTGGGGCTAGTTGGAGGGTTTCCCAGGATGAGGCTGAATGTGCAGATTCTGACCACAACAGCTCTCCAGGGAAAGGACCAGACTCAACAATGCCTTTATTCCCTTCCCTTTCTCCTCCTGCTCCTGAGGAAGGAGCTCCAGACCTGAACTTGGAAAGGCAACCCCTCCTCCTTAGAAGTCTCCCTGGGAGACAGGGCTGGCCCTGCAGTGAGGCCAACCTGCAGTGCCGGGGGGATAAACAGGTGAGCTATGGCGCAGGCCTCTGGTTCCCAACTGTGTTTTTTGGGGTAAAGGAGAGGCAGTTTCCCTCTCCTAACCTGGCATCAGCCCCTGATTCTTAGATCTCACCCTAATGACTTCTTTCAGGACAGCCATCCAAATACTGAGTCATAGAAAGGAAAAAAAAAAAAAAAACACCTTGAAGACAAAACCAAGAAAAAAATTATACAAGCTTTTAAATTCCTGGAGGACAGATTTTACCCTTTCTTTGTACAAAATTAGGAGATTCCTCATGACTGATGTGCTTGTAGTCTACCTGCTATGACAAACCATGTCACAGGAATCTCAGCATATCTTGGAGTGGGTAGGCATGAGTTTCACTCCAACTCATGGAGCAGCTTTCCTCCACCCCAACTCATCCCATTCTGTGCTCAGTGCTCTCTGCCATTGGAGCTGTTTCTTGGGAGTGTCCAGAGATGCTGGTTGGGCTAAAGGAACCATGTGGGCTTATGGGAAAGTCATCTTAACATCAAGTACTTCAAGATGTTGTAAGTATCTACCATCTAGTGTTGCTCATCCCTGGGCACAGCAGGCCCCTCAGTGCCTTTTCTTAGGCTGCACCCTGGCCCTGGCCTGGCCTGCTGGCCGGGTTCAAAATGCTCTTAGGATTCACGCAATAACAACACTGTGAGCCCTGCAGTTTCTGGTCAGAGGTTTCCTGTGGAAGAGTGGTCCAGACCTCTGGTTCTACTTCGGGCAGGCCTCCCAGCTCTCTGCTCTACCTCCCATCTGTCCTGACCACTGGCCTGGCATCACAGAAAATGTGGACTGGCTTCCTCAGAGTCAAGACAGCAAAGCCTGGGAGCCATAGCCAGCCTCTGGCCCTTATATTTCAGAAGAGTAGAAGAAAGTTAGGGGCAGCTGGGGGGACCCACCATGGCACCTCAGGATCAAGGGCCTGTCTCCAGCAGAGCTACAAAGGATAGGACAGTCTGTCTTGCAGAAATTCTGTAACTACAAGAGAATCCCAGCAAAAGTCCTTTCTATTTGGAAAATGCACCATGGAGGGAAATGACCCCTCTGTAACAGAAGTGGCCATTGTGAGGTGAAGACGTCAGTGCAGGCCTAAGGTCTAAAGGGGGTAGAACAAAATGCCATTGCTGGCACAGCAGGCTAGAAGGGCACAGAAACTTAGGGACCACTGGAGCCTGGCAGATTCCAGGAGCTGTTGGGAGGATCAAAAGTCCTTTTGTGTGAACAAGAGATCTTTGGTGGCAGCCTATAAGTCAGCACATCAACCCACCAACTCTCCTGGATAGATACTGACAGGGAGACAGAGATGTCCTCCAGTGACAAACAGCCTAGGGAGGAAGACATCCACAAGCATGAGTTGCTCTGTTATAGTCTGGATCTTTAATGTCCCCTGAAAAGCTCACATGTTAGGCAATGCTCTTTATGTTCAGAGGTGAAATGATTAGATGATGAGAGCTATAACCTAACTGATGGATTCATCCATTTGATAGGTTAATAATTTGAATGGACTACTGGATGGTAACTATAGGCAGGTAGCTGGAGGAGTTAGGTCACTAGAAGTGACCCCTGAATTATATATCTTGTCCCTGGCTTCTCCTCCTCTTTGTCTCTCCCCCCCTTCTCCTCTTTCTTCTCCCCCCACCAACTTTCTTTCTTTCCCTGTCCCTCTCCCTCCCTCTCTGCTTCCTGGTTGCCATGAACTGAGCAGCTTTCCTCCACCATGTCTTTTCCCCATGATGTTCTGCCTTACCTCTGGCCAAGAGCAAGGGAATTGGCTAGTTAGGGACTGAACCTCTGAGACCTTGAGCTTCTAAAAACTTTTCCTCCTCTAAGTTTGTCTTGTTAGGTATTTAGCTCACAGGAATGAAAAACTGACTAACACAAACTCTGCGGGGTGGGGGGCAGACATGCATGTGCTAACACACAGAGCACAAAGGATGGGGAGAGAGGAAGATGGAGGTGAGGGGTCTCCATGTGGGAGGTGGGCTTTGGTTGAGGTCTTAAAGGAAGGGGGGAATTCAATCAGTGGTGACTAGGAGAGGCAGCTAAGCAAAGGCAGGGAAAGTGCACTCAAGGGCCAATGCAGTTTTGCATGGTAAAGGCTTGTTTTGCCTAGGAAAGAGTACACCTGGATGGTAGATAGTGTTCTGCATCTCAGAGTGCCACTTTGATGCTGAAAATGGTGTTAAATAATTACAAAGGGTTCAAATAGTTCCTTGAGCTTAGATATCTCTGTCTTAAGAAAGACATGCTCTGAGGAGTTATTTCTCTAGGAGAAACCATAAAGGTGTCAACCTGCAAAAGTAAGTCTATTTTTTTTTTTTTTTGAAAGTCACAGAGCACTGCTCTTCTTAAGTGGCCAAAACACCTCCTGTCCCCAGAGTCATTGAGCCCAATAGCCAAGTTATAGGAATCACTTAGCAACATTCCTGACAGGAGCCCATCTGGATCCAGAAGGTCTTGAGGCCTTCAACTCTAGGAAAAGTCAGCACTGACACACCTCATAGAGTTGATATTTTCGGAGCCCTCCTATGATCCTAAGGGACATGACTGATTCAACCTAGCCATGGCTGGCTGGATAAGGAATGGATTTGGTCAATCCACATGCTCAACATGGAGATGGACTAGGCCAATAAGGGAGTCTGAGTAGAAGACACAGGGATACTCAAGCTCAGAGAGCTGGTTGAGCTCCTTGTACTGCCGCCATTTTGGGCCACATTTGAGAGGCATAAGCAAAGACAAGCAGAGGTAGGAGGTTCTCTGAGGGCCCTGAGGGATAGAGAGGACAGACACAATTTCTGAATTCTCTGTTCTGGTCCCCAAGGGGATAAGAATACATCACTAGATAACTCTCAGGCTACCTATTGTATCCTACCAACCAGCTGGCTTCTATTTGAGCCAGACTGAGTGGGTTTCTGATATTTGCAACCAAAATATCTTTGATGAGAACACCACCCCTAGGCCTCTCCTGGTGGGAAATGCCAGCTTATCACCCAGGTGGAGGGTGGAGCTGGGGTTCCTTTGAGGGCAGTGGGCAGACATACCATCTTTCTCTCCAACCTCAGTCTTGCTTCTCCAAACCATAGCTGAAGTTGCTATGGGACTCTGGGAATTTCACCACAGTTCTCTGGCCTTTCTTGGCACCTGCTGCTATTGGCTGTACTTCAATTCCCCTGGGTACTGCCAAATTTTCCTTGATGTTCTTGAGCCAGCCAGCCTTCTCCAGAAAGAGAGAGCTCAGCTGAGGTCACTTGGACAATAACCCCAGGGCAGGGCCCTGCCCCAAGTTTCTTCTGCTTCATCCAACTTTTATTGTGTTCATTCTCAATCAATCTCTCTCTCTCTTTCTCTCTCTCATATTAATCTGGCCTATATTGCCATAGGTCAGATTGCATGTCCTTAAACATAGGAGTACTATGCTATAAAAGTTTGATACAACTTGTTTGTATCTAATGACTCACAATATCTTTGTAACCATTGGCTTCTAGACTCCCAGCATGTCCAACAGGAAAATTCTCAGTTCAAACAAACCTTGCTTTACAGCATAACACATTCTTGAAGAGTCACAGATAATCTGCTCATTTATATTCCACCTTATTCCAGAAAAAAAAAAAACAAATCACAGCACACACCAACATGGCAAACCGGAGAGAAAGAAAAGTGAACATAAAAAACAAAACAGAACCAACAAAGAGGCAAAGCCAATGTGAACACCATAAAAGTCCTCTGTGCTTGTTATAAGGCTTAAGCTTTCCAGCAGCTAATGTGAAAAGAAAAATTTGCTTAAAGAGTTGTGTATAAACTGAACTTTGGAAAATTGAATCATATTTCAACTATATTAGTGGAGGGTGCTATTAAAGAAAACATTTGTTATGGACATCTGGTTTTGTTTTGTTTTATGTTTTTGCTCAGCAGCCTTTCATGGTGGAACTGGCTCCTCCTAATTGGTATGGTAAGAGTGGGACTGTCAATCACAGAACTCCACCCTGGGGATGAGGCTTTGCACACAAACTCACCAATCAGACCCTCTCCTGGAAATTTACATCTTGAATGGAGATACCTGGAAGACTATAGGTATCTAAAACAGAGACTTTCACAAGAATGTCATCAAAAGACAAGTCACAATGTTCTCTTACCCAGAACTGGCCTTGTTCTGTCCTCCCATGGCCAAATTGTCCAGATTTGTCTTTGAGTCTATGAATTTTCCAGTGTCTTTCCAATAATTTGTTTTCACTTAAGCTAGCAAAAGTTTGTTTCTGTGGCTTTCAATCAAGGACTCTTAAAGATGTGCTAATAAATTTATGTAGAATGTGAGAATGCTCTCAAAAAGTAAATATTCAAAGGGCAGGCCCGAGACTGCTAGCCTCCAGTCACAGAGGAACCCAGACCCATGGGAAGGACTGCCTCTGGGGACCCCTGCAGGACACCTGTCTGGCCCAGGACTGCCCCCAGTTCCACACCAGAGTTCCTGCCAACCTGTGGGAGCACAGGCCAGGGCCCAGGACCACCTTCAGGGACCCCTGTGGGAGCCCAGCCAAGGGCAGACCTGAGACTGCTAGCTGCCAGCCACAGGGGAACACAGACCCAGGGGAAGGACTGCCTCCAGGGATCCCTGCAGAAGACCTGGCCTAAGTGAGGCCCAGGACCGCCCTGGTTCCACACCAGAGTTCCTGCCCACTGGGGGGAACACAGGCCAGGGCCCAGGACTACCTTCAGGGACCACTGAGGGAGCCTAGCAAAGGCTACCCCCACTGCCATCCTGAGTTACCTCCACTACCACTGCCACCATCTTTAGTGGCAGTAGTGTCCATCTGGGGACACCTGCTGGGGACTGGAAGTGAACTCCAAGGTGAGATACAGGTAATCTGTAGTGTCATAAAAGATTATAGGATAGAAATGGCAATACCTCAGATTGGCATTGCAAGAAAGGAAGACACATAATCAACATGAAAAAACAAGGGAAGAAAGTGCCCTTAATAAACCCAGATATTACAATAATAGAATCCATTGACAGCATAGTTAATGAAATGTCAGAGAAAGAATTCAGAATGTACGTAATTTAAATGATCTGCGAATTAAAGAATGATTTAACTGAGCAAATACAGGCAAAAACTGATCACTCCAACAAAGAGATAAGAGAGCAAAAATAGGTAGCAAAAGATTACTTTAAAAAACAGCTAGAGATTGTGAAAAACAAAACAATCAGAAATTCTTGAAATGAAGGAAACAATAAACCAAATAAAAAACTCGATAGAAAGTATCACCAACAACTAGATCACTTGGAAGACAGAACCTCGGATAATGAAGACAAAATATACAATCTTGAAATAAAGTTGACCATACATTGAAGATGGTAAGAAATCATGAACAAAACAGCCAAGAATTATGGGATAGCATCAAAAGACCAAATCTAAGATTTATTGGGATAGAAGAAGGCACAGAATTTCAAGCCAAAGGAATGCACGATCTCTTCAATGAAATAATATCAGAAAATTTCCCAAACATGAAAAATGAATTGGAAAATCAAATACAAGAGGCTTACAGGACACCAAATGTACAAAATTACAACAGATCTACACCAAGGTACATTATAATTAAAATGCACAGCATACAGAATAAGGATAGAATTTTAAAGGCTGCAAGAGAGAGGAATCAGATTACATATAGGAGGAACAATTCAGATCTTAGCAGATATTTCAACCCAGACCCTAAAAGCCAAGAGATCATGGAACAACATATACCAAGCTCTGAAAGAGAATGGATGCCAACCAAGAATCTTATATCCAGCCAAATTGAGCTTCAGATTTGATGAAGAAATAAAAACCTTCCATGATAAACAAAAGTTAAAAGAATTTACAGCAAGAAAGCCTGCACTACACAGCATTCTCAGCAAAATATTCCATGAGGAGGAAATGATAACCAACAATGAAAATATACAGAGAGGAACTACACTAAATAAAAAAAAAAAAAGGCCAATCAAAGGAGAAATCAAGTCAAGGAAAAAACCAAAAATGAACCAAAATGACTGGGATTACAAATCATATTTCAATAATAACCCTAAATGTGAATGGCCTAAACTCATCAATTGAAAGACATAGACTGACTGACTGGATTAAAAAAAAAAAGAGACCCAACAATATGCTGCCTTCAAGAGACTCATCTTACAGGAAAAGACATCCACATACTGAAAGTGAAAGGGTGGGATAGGTGTATCACTCACGTGGACCGTGTAAACAAGCAGGAGTTTCCATCTTCATATCAGATAAAGTAGACTTCAAACCAAAGTTACTGAAAAGGGATAAAGAAGGATATTTCATATTTTTTAAAGGAATCATACATCAACAGGACATAACAATCATAAATATCTATGCCCCAAACAATGGGGCATCTATGTATATCAAACAAATCCTTCTCAACTACAAGAATCAAATAGACCACAACACAATAATACTTGGTGACTTTAACACAGCTCTCTCACCACTGGATGGATCTTCCCAATGAAAACTAAACAAAGAAACCACAGAACTCAATAAAACAATCAATAATTTAGATTTAACAGACATATATAGAGTATTCCATCCATCAACAAGCGAATACACTTTTTTCTCAGGAGAACATGGATCCTTCTCTAAAATAGATCATATGTTATATCGCAAAGCAAGTCTTAGCAAATACCAAAAAATAGAGATATTACCCTGCATCCTATCTGACCACAATGGAATAAAATTGGAAATCAATGATGGATTAAGAAATAGAAACTGATTCTAGGGGGGCGGTTCCAAGATGGCGGCCTAGACGGACGCTGTGGTCAGTCTCTCCAGAGCCAGAGGTTGAAGTTG
>PVHX01004437.1:0-42172 GCA_004024805.1 Geosciurus inauris
CTGGATCTGCCACCCACTTCACACATCTGCTAGGATCTCCATGTTTGCCTCTGTGCATGATAGGAATTTAACCTTCTCCCTCATTTTGGGAACAAATAAACCAAGACCTTTACACATTTCTTTTCAGAACAATGCTCTTTTCCATGTGTTCAGTTTACACCCCACTTCAACTGCTCTAACAAAATGGAGGTGTTTTATGCCCTATGCTTTCAATCCAGTAGTTCCTATTGTCCCTGCTAGACACTGATGCAGTACTGAGAGTCAAGTTTCCATGTATACTAATATCTTCCAAATTACTCCTCTTTTAATGACAACTGCTCTCCTAACTTGTTACCCTGGTACCCTTACCTACACAGATGAAACCCAGCACCCCTACATGGATGTCTGTGCTGCATGGCAAGGCCAGACCTCTGTCACTTGGCAAGTACCATACTTACCCGCTAAGGCTGTGCACCAGGATGTTGACCCTCGTAACTTCTAGTATAAAGATGGCCCTCTGTTTACCTCATGTAATGGTTCCTCTCTATGGATTCCCAGATTCCTTTCTTGGTTTAATCACCCAACCATCTGTGAAGCATGTGCCTCTTCATTTATATGTGGTCCCAACACTCACTTATTTCCATTTAAGAGCAATTCTGTTCCCTAAATGACAGACCAAGACATTGCCTGTCCCTGCATTGATAATGTTCAATTTTCAGGTCAATGTACCCTTGGGATGCTCCAGCAACTGGGAGTGGGAGTCACCATACATAAGATCACTCAGCCAAGGCCTAGTGTTATGGCAAGGTTACAATAAATCACTGAGTCAATCTCAATGCAGGAAACGGAATCTTTATTCACCAGCTGGCGAACCAAGAGGCATGCTGCAAGTCTGCATTCCCTGACCCCCTTTAGGGGTTAGAGCACAACTTTTATAGTTCAAAACCACAAAGTAAAGTGTGTCAGTATATTAATCCTAAGTGGCCATTGCTATGATTCAAAATCATAATAAAAAATCACAAGATCTGAAATCATAAGCAGAAGGGGAATGGGTCAAAATGACCTTAGCTGGGTATAATTTAAAGAATGGTTACAGGGTTGGAGTTGTGGCTCAGTGGTAGAGCACTTACCCACTATGTATGAGGCACTGGGTTTGACCACATAAAAATAAATAAAATAAAGATATTGTGTACATCTACAACTAAAAAAATAATCAATTTTAAAAAAGAATGGTTTCTAATGTCTAGGTAATTATTAACATTCTATATGGTTAGGGTACATTGCACAAGTACATTGTATAAGAATAGAAAATTTTGCCATTTTGGGTTGCCACTTGTAGGGAGCTAGCTCTATGCTACACCCTTATGACTAGCCATTGTGTGTAAATGGGAAAGGCACAAAGGAAGGAGGAACTATGTGATTGGATTACTGTTGGTTCCGCTAACGTGCCGCTCATGGACAGAATTCAGGGGGCTTACATGCCTTGCCACATGGACAGCTGTTGCCTACGTGCATTGTCTCTGATTGGCTGAATGGTCCTATAAGTTGAATGCTTGTTCTGCAAATAAATGGGTGCCTGCTCTGACTGTACTCTCTGGTGTGTCTGATTGTCCTGCAGCAGGGCTGGGAACGGGCAACTCTTCCCAACTTCCACTGCTAGGTGAATATGGGGGTGCCCCTTTGACCCGCTGGCTCGGGATGGACTGCAACCCCCGCAGCCAATATTCTATGCTAAGCAATTATTGCTGGGTACAGGGGCAAGGTTTTCCCACAAGAGAAGCATTTCTTACATGACGCGCAGTCTTAGGGTAAAATGGAGTCTGGTCATTGCCCATATATCTTGGCCATAACACTAGGAAAGCCCTGGGATTAATTCTCATGGGAATGGGCATCGTTATAGGTCTTGTTGTGCCATGAGCTGCATTCACTTACCATGGAGTCACTCTCAAAAATCTCACTAATAAAAAAAAGAAAGAAAGAAAAGAAATTACAGCATATTTTGCTCAGACTGACTACCCAATGTCTATTCTCCCCTTCAGTCTCATTAAGAGAATCCATTGTTCATGTGAGTGCTTATGTATCCAATTTGACAGGTATATTTTTCAACCTTTAAAAAAAACATCTCACTAATAGCCTGAAATACTTGTAGAATATACTGGCCAGGCTCTCCAAAGATAACAAAGATCCTTGGATTCTCAGGCTAACATGGTCCTAGACAATCATCTGGCCTTGGACTACTTACTAGGAAGTGAAGGAGAAGTTTGTGCTGTAATCAACAAACTTGTTGCACATACATCAATAATTCAGGTATAGTCAAAATCAATATTAAAAAAATTTATATGCAGGCAATATGGCTTCATTGATATAACGAGGGAACTGACCCAAATGGCACTTGGGCCACTGTCAGAGCAGCTATTTCTTCATTAACTTGGTTTCTCCCTTTATTAGGGCCCTTATTAATTCTAATTGTGCATATAATCTTTAAACTCCTCATTTTTAATATGCTAATTTGACTTATTCATTTCAGGCTGGAAGCCATTAAACTACAGATGGTAATGGAATGTGCGCCTATGAACACTGCAGATGACTTCTACTATGGACCCCTTGATCAATCTAATCGTCCCTATTGGGAAATCCCTACTCACCTGTTTACCCCTCCTCACCTCCTCTCAGCTAGAAATAGCTAGTATAAAGCCAGATGACCAAAAGGAGGCAAAGTAAACTGCTGGGTAAGGCTTTACTGGGCAATAAGCTTCCAGACAAATTCCCCTTTCAACAGCAGAATGGAAGAATTGCACACATGTTCCATGGTACAGAAAATTTAAAGAACCCTGTCAGAAGGGGAAGGCTTAAGGTAGGAAGAGGGGGGCTTGAGGTAGGAATAGGAGGTATCTGGAGTCTTGTGTTGCCTGGAGTTGGTCAGAGGATCCTGCTGAGGTCCTTCCAGGATGAGTCAGGAAAAGTCCGCTGATTGGTAGGAGGCGCCATTACCGCTTACGTGTCAGCGTCTGATTGGCTGTTCCTTTGCCCATGCAGGCTGCTTGATGCTTCCTTCCCCACGGCTGCAGCAACAGTACCAAATTCACCATGTTGTATGTTGTGTCCTCCTCACGAAAAGAAATGTGAGATCTCAAGCTGACCTAACAGCTAGAGCAGTCATCTCCCAATTTCCCTTACAGCAACAGAGGTTTACTTATCAGAGGGAGGATTGAGATACAAAAGCACAAAAGTGGAGAATAGGAAAGGGACAATGAAGGTCAAGAAGAGGGCAAGTATGAGAATAGCTATTTTAGCAGGTTCCAACATGTTATAATATAATTCCTGTTTTTCAGTAAGAGAATAAATTTCCATCTCTGGAAAAGTGACTGCATGATCTGTACATCCATGCCCAACACAGGACAACTGAAATATCAAAAACCACTGAAGAGGAGCTTATCAACTTCTCCTTACATGCCTTCAAAAGAGGGAAGGCTGTAAGGCTAAAATGGCACTCTTGCCTCTCCCAGGCATGCTGTGCCTAAAGTTCTGAATCTTTCTTTTACTGTCCTTTTTAATAGAATTCCTGCTGGCTTGCTTACCTCAGTGGCATTTGTGGTGTTCATTCTTCGAGTCTGTGGAAAATGAACCTGATCCTGACTCTTGCTGGTAAGTTTCAGGTGTTGATAAATGAACAGGAGACAGGCTGGGAAGTGTGAGGACACTGTGATGACTTCATGACTATTTTTCTACCATGGTTTTACTAACCAAAAACTCAGTAACAAATAACTAAGAATACATCTTATCCATGGAATATAGATGACAGATTTTTCTAGGAGGAAATTGTTGAAATGGAAGGTCAAGAGGAAGGAAAATGAGCAGGCAATCAACTGATAAAACTCTTTGATTACTTCTTGAAGCTGCCCTTGAAACTGAAACCACTTGGAGGAGAGAGAAGTAACATAGAACAATTAAACAATCAGCTCTTTTCTGGTGCTTGAGGTGAAAACAGACCCACATATTAAACTAAAAGCCACAATGTAGACTGTAAGTGGCTCTTAAAACATAAGAAGCAGGGGAAGAAAATTCACAGAATTTCTATGAAAAAATTAACTTGTAAATTATTGCATTATCAGTGATTGGGAGATAGAAAATCTGCTTAGGCTCTAACAGCAACCTCTTCTAAAAATTCACTTCCTTGTTCTAGGCTGGAAGAATATAAACCAATTCAATCAAGCCAATAGTGAACAGGAACAAGATCCCTATAGTTAACTATAATTTCCACTAATCATGCTTGCAACAGTTTCCTTGGTTTTTGTTTGTTTATAAGTGGAACTATAACTCATTGTCAAATATGACTTGACTTGGATAGTAACTTACATGTTTTAGTTCATAAATTTTTTTTTCATAGATTTCTTGGGGGCATATGTAGTATTATCAAGAATAGGTGTCAATTCATACCAGTGGTTAACAAAGTCTAGTGTATCAGAATCACCCAGATGGTTCATTGAAACACAATGTGTCAGACTTCAATCTCAGAATTCTTAATTTAGAAAGTCTGTGGTGGGGATTTAGGACTTGACTTTCTAACAATATCTCAAATGATGCTGATTCTCTTGTTTCAGGGCCCAAATTCTAAGAACCACTGTTCTAGTGTATTGATTTCCATGTTTGAGGCATTTAAACCAAGGCTGCATCATAATAAAAAATGATAAATTCAGTTTAAATCCAGGCCATTAAATTCTGCGGGGGTTGCAGTCCGTTCCGAGCCAGCAGGTCGAAGGGGCACCCCCATATTCACCTAGTGGAAGTTGGGAAGAGTTGGAGCCGACTGGTTGCCTGTTCCCAGCCCTCTGCTGCCGCAGGACAATCAGACACACCAGGGAGTCAAGTTGAGGCAAGGACTCATATATTTGTGTAACAAGCCTTCAACTTATAGGGCTGTTTGGACAATCAGAGACAATGCACATAGGCAACAGCTGTCCATGTGGCAAGGAATGTAAGCCCCCTGAATTCTGTCCATGAGCTGATCACGTTCTCAGACAAACCAATCACATAGTTCCTCCTTCCTCTGTGCCCTTCCCATTTACACACAATGGCTAGTCGCCACCTTAAGAGCGTAGCATGGAGCTAGCTCCCCACAAAATTCAATATTCTCTTATTTATTTTTAATTAATGTATTTTTATTTTTGAATGACATATTATACTAGTGCATGTTAATGAGCACAACACATGCATAAAGTGCGTACTCATCAAATAAGGGCAATTATCATTTCCCCTCTCCATGTCATTTCTTCATGTTTGAAGGCATCTAGCTCCTCTCTTCTAGATTTTCCTAAAATATCTAATAGGGTACTATGAACTATGCTGTGGAACACCTGCATTTATCCTTTTTTCTTTTTTATTTATTTATATTTTTGGTACCAGAGATTAAACCCAGGGGCACTTAACCACTGAGCCACATCCCTAACCCTTTTTTCTAACTTATTTAGAGACAGGGTCTTGCTGAGTTTCTTAGGGCCTTGCCAAATTGCTAAGGCTAGCTTTGAACTCAAAATCCTCCTGCTTCAGCTTCCTGAGCCTCAGGGATTACAGGCATGTGCCACCATACCCAGCCTGCATTGATTCTTGGTTGTTTTCCACCTTCCCTGAGGGAAAACATAAATGCTCAAAATCATATGAAAGAATTCACACCTCTAAATCCTGGTCACAGTCTTGCTGTGTATTATCAACAACTCTTAAATTATAAGGCAAAATCTGAAAAAAAAACAAAACTATGTCTGTATTGATCTAGAACATGCCTTTTGCTTTATTTATAGAAGTTTTTAATTTATATATCTGTAAATTGTAAAATTCTTAATGTAAAATGTCTCTCCAAATTAATCATTAAGGTCATATACCTTAATGACATATCTACTTGTTTTGAAATATGAAGACATTCTCTGTTTGTTTTATTTTTGTGTGTGCTTCTCAAAAAGAAAAATTCTGAAATTTCCTTGGGGTATAAAGGATTATGTCATTTTGATCTTTTTAATTTTTGCAGCACAAGGTATTATACCTTTGGTATAATATATATTCAATGAATACTAGATACTAGTTAAACTATGAATTGAGCTTAATAAACTATAAAATATAACAATGAAAAGTGCACAGAACATTTACTATGTGTCAGGCATAAGATGATGTATTTATGTCTCTCATTTCATTTACTCAACACAAGTTTTTTTGTTTGATATTATTACCTTCTTGTAAACAGACATATAAGAACTAAAAAAAAAGTAATACAACATAAAGCAGAATTTTAAAATCAGTTATTTGCTCATGCTTGCTCCCTGTGCATGTTCCAGTTCCCCTCCACTGCCTTTCTGAGTTTCTAAGTAAATGTCATAGTCATAAAATTGAGGTAAGGCAGCCTCACTTAAGGTAAGATTCTGGGCAAAGGCAAATTAATATGCTGTTTGTAAATATTTTACTCCTGATTTTATCTCACTCTGTCTTCAAAAGGAATGAGTTTATAAATCAATTTAAATCAACTTGTTATTTTCCTATAATGATAGGAAGGGTCAAAGTGTGTAGAATATATAACATTTAATTAGCACTTAATATGATAAATAAACCAATGAATGACCTTGAAATTATGTGCAGAAAAATATATTATCATATTGAAAATTATGTAGAAAAACAATCCACTTTTGAGAATCATAAAATCTCTATATGCAAAAATGTACAAATTGTTTTAGAATGCTACAATAGCAATAACATAACATGAAAAGAAGTAAGAGTCCCCACATTTCAGCAGTTAAGTTATTTTGTGATATGGCCTGAAACTTGAGTTAACAGAAAATATAAGGCTATTAAGAGAGAAAGATATATGGAAGGAAGAATTAGAAATAAGAAGAACAATACTGAAGAAGCACTGACCTAAACAGTATTCTGATTTTGATGAACAGTTAAATCAATAAGGTCTACTTTGCAATTAAGAGGAACAAAGTATTTAAAAGCAGAATGAATAAATAAGCATATATACAATATTCCTCATATCTTTAGAACTATTTTAGTACTTTTGAACTTTTAATCTTAAAAGTGTAAACATTCAGCCAGGCGCGGTGGCTCAAGCCTGTAATCCCAGCACTTAGGGAGGCTGAGACAGGAGAATCGCGGGTTCAAAGCCAGCCTCAGCAATGGTGAGGCACTAAACAACTCAGTGAGACCTTGTCTCTACATAAAACACAAAATTGGGCTGGGGATGCAGGTCAGTGGTTGAGTGCCACTGAGTTCAATCTCCAGTACCAAAAAAAAAAAAGTGTAAACATTCATTGTTAATGCTTCCTAAGTTTTAATGTAATTATTTCTTTTTCACATTTTTTAAATATAGGAATTATATAACCCACATAGTCTGCTTATTACTCATGTACTCTTTCTGGGTCATTGATGATAATGTACTTGACACCTTGAAAGAGGTTATACATTCACAAAATAATGAACAATGATGCAAGAACTAAAGAAAAGCTATCTTGGATATTATCTATCTTTACCATAATAAAAAAATTTTAACACAGAATTCTGTCACTACACTTGTTAAGAAACTGGGGAAATAAAACTAAATCTAAAATTCAGCTGATTTATGCCTTTGCTGTGTGCCATAAGGCATCAGGTCATTGTCATAGGCTGTAACTTTTGTCTTTTAAGTCAAATTTCCAAAATGATTCATTTATGGTACTTCTTTAAGTAAACCACTTATTTCTTCAAAAAATCATAGGTCAGTTGTTTTAGTTATCTTTTCTTTGTTGTGACAAAAAGACCTAACAAGAACAATTTAGAAGCTGAAAAGTTGACACTGGCTCGTGATTTTTGAGGGGTAGTCCATGATCAGCCAACTATACAGCTCTGGGCTCGAAGTCAGGCAGAATATCATGATAGAAGGATATAATGATAGAAAGTAGCTCAAGAGACGGAAACCAGGAATGAGAAAGAGGGAGAGAGTGTGTTCTGTTGATAAGTTACAAAATATAAACCCCAAAGGCATGCTCCCAGTGACCTACTTCCTCTAGTCAAAAACTATCTGCCTGCAGTTATCACCCAGTTAATCCATATCAGTGGACTAATCTACTGACTACATGGATTAGATTAAAACTCTCAAAATCTAATTATTTCACCTCTAAACATTCTTGCATTTTCTTACACATGAGCTTTTGAGGGACACCTTATATCCAAACTATATACCTCTCATCCCCATGCCCATCTCACAATGCAAAATACATTTAGTCCATTTTCAAGACTTCTCAAAGTCTTAATAGTTATAGCATTGCCCAAAGTCCAAATCCCAAATCTTATCTGAGAGTCAAAGAAAACTCTCAGATGTTTGCTCCTGCAAAGATCAAAAGCAAGTAATGTATGTCTAATATATAATGGCACTAAGTAAACATTCCCATTCCACAAGAATAAATAGGTACATTGACAGAAGGAATGGGACCAAGCAAGACTGAAATCAAGATGAGCAAACAAGTCCTGTAGCTCCATATCCAGCATCTGGGGCACATGCCATCCTGATGTTCTCTCCAAAGGGCTTGTGTAGCCCCACTATTATAGCCTTTGTGTTGGATTATATCTTCTTGATTCTTGTAGCTTTCCTTCATGAATGTTCATTAGTGGCATCTCTTAATCTTGAATATCTCCACTACATATTTGGTTTCCTTTTCATAACTCTATGCCTCATCCTCTCAAGGGGTGCCTGAAAATATTCCAGTCCTTATACACTTTGTATAATCTCCCAGGTCTTCCTTTGAAATCTTGGTGGAAGCTTCACTGACCACTTAACTCCAACATCATGCATTCCTGCAAAATTAGTATACTTTTTCCAGCAGTAACCAAGCCTTCTGGGATCATGTCTGTAGCAGCCACTGAGTACTTGAGTAGCTGAGCACAGTAAAACAACTTCCTAGACTCCCTTTCTAAGGCAGAGTTGACCCCACAGTCTCTTCAAAGAAAGGAACTTTCACTTTTACACACTTGAGCTTGAGATGGCTGTGTTCCTGCAAATTCTTGAGATGCTATTAAGCCATCTTTCCTATTCTTTCTGAGTACTTAGCGTCTCTTTGGCAGCTATAATCTTTTTAACAATGACAGTTTCCTTAGCTCTAGTTGTACTCACATTTTCCTGACCAAATTAAGTTTTTCAAATCTTTAGGCTGTGCTTTCTGCTACTGACTATCATAGTAACCTTGGCTAAAAGCCATCAGCAATAATGATGTCACTGTCTAAATGCTGTGCTGCCTTGAAGGTTTCTCCACCAGATTAATTAGTACATCATCTTTAAATTTAGTATTAAAGAAAGCCTCAGGACATAGGCAAAATGTAGAGAAATTCTTTGCCACGATGTAATATGAAAGACCTCTAGTCAAATTTCCATGAGTTCTTCTGAACTCATACCAGAATCACCCATTAAGCTCCATTCAAAAGCTTTCTAATGCTTTTCCAGTCTGCATCTCTACACGTTTCAAAATTCCTTCCACCAATCAGCTCCAAACATTGCTGAACCACATGGTCAGGTTAGTCAGAGTAACAACCTTACTTCTCAGGATCAATTTCTGTTTTAGTCAGCATTTCATCAGCATGGCCAAAAGATTTGACAAAAACAATTTAGAGCAGGAGAAGGTTATTTAAAGATTATGGTTTCAGAGGTTCTATCCATGATCAGCCAATTCCATAGCTTCGGGCCTGAAGTGAGGCAGAACATCAGGGCAGAGGAAAAAAGCTCAGGGCATGGTAACCAGGAAGGAAAGAGAGAGTTCCTTTCATTAGGGACAAAATAAAAATCCCAAAGGCAAACTTCTAGTGGTTTACTTTCTCTAGTCATACCCTGCCTGGCTACCGTTACAATCCAGTTAATCAATATTAGTGAATTAATTCACTGATTACTTACATTGATTAAAATTCTCATAATCTAATCACCTCACTTTTGAATATTCTTATGTTCTCTGACACATGTACTTTTGTGGGACATCTCAGAAATCAGTGTTTCTTGGATTTATAAGAAAGGTTATTAAATTATCAAGCTTTTAAGGAATCATGTGTCAGACTTCTAGCATTGGCTCAATTGTTTCATTATAAATGTAGGAGGATTAAGGAAATTATTTTATGCAATATCATCATGTTTTATACAAAGGACTTAAGATACAGATTCTTTGTTTATGTCTTCTGCTAAACTGGTATGGGAAAATGATACAATAAGGGAGTTTATCCACCACAGAGTAATGGCTCCAGGAGATTGTGTTGAAAACTATCACAGCAATAATTAAAGCAAATTCTTGTGTTCTAAAACAAGAAACTCTCCACATGCTCCTAACCTCTTACACGGCTGGTTTGAGATTGTTTTTATTTTTAGATATAACTCTGCTTTTCATTGTAGGTTGATTTGATCTATGATAATGGTTCCAATGAATGTTGAGAAGGAGGATGGTTCAACAATATGCAATGTTGGGAATTAAGCATATGAAAATGACCTCTAATAAGAGCTGAGACTATAATTATTGATTAAAATGTCTTACACATTTTCCTCTGGTAACACCAAAATGTAATAATGAGTCCACAATGAGAAATTCAAGAAAAAAAAAATCCCTCATGATATTTCCTAGTCTGAGTTGGATATTTCCATAAAATTTGGTTGAAATGGAAAATCGCATGATCAGCATAAAGCTGCCAATTTGACTTAGACTTTATTGTCGCTGTTTTTTAGAGAGAAATACCAACATGATTACTCTTTGAAATTAAAGGTAAGATGAGGTTATTATAGCACATTTGCAGTCCAAGTTTAAGCAAAAGCTAACAAGCTTTAATATGCCTGGCAAACTGATGATGCAGGTCACCAAAACTGATTTACATCAAGGCTAAGATGTTTGAGAGATTCAGGTACACTGTGTGTGACCCAGTAAATATTTTTGATTTTTAAAGGGGAGTTACAGAGTTCCATATAGTATTTGTTATCCAGACTACAAGTGATTTCATACCACGTGGTATTCATGCTTCATGCAAGGCCTTAGGACATGTATTCATGGAAAGAAGAAGTGGAAATAAACAGATCAACAGTAACGAGAAACAAATCTAAAGGAAGATTCTGAGTTTGATTTATGGCTAAATAGATGCCAGCTGTGGAATCAAGAGAAACAAAATGTTTTAACTCAGAATTCATGCATACAGCGTTTTTTAAAAAACTCTTTCTGCTTAAAGTTTCATGTATTTTAAATTCTGAGTTAACATTTGCTGCTGATATCTCTCAAAACTTAATCTAATAATTCCATTTAAACATTTTTTAGAGGTACAGAATTTTCCCAACCTGTGTGGATTGCTTAAAAAAAGAAAAACGAAAAAATTGAAAGTTCAAATACTTATTTTAAAATCTGCAAGGTGTGTGTGTGTATACACATATATGTATATGTATCTTAAAATATTACTCTATTTCAATAATGAAAGAGAAAGAATGAAAATAATTATCCCAATTTTTCAAAGAGAGTGAAAGAGAAAGGAAAGAAAGAAGGAAGGAGAAAAGGTTAGAGAGGAGAGAGAAGAGTGAAAAGCAAATGGGAGGAGCTAAAATAGGGAGGGGAAGACAGAAAAAAGACAAGGAAAGGAGAGGAGGGAAAAAACAACTTCGTTGTCCCAGAAACTTTAGATAGTACTTCTGCCTAAAATGAGATTCTTGTTGGATACAGTTGCCCTTAGCACAAGCCTTAGGAGCAGCAGTGATTGGCAGGACAGGCAGGCCATGCCCATGAGCACATAAAAGATGCCCCAGAAATATTTAGAAGGATTATTTTGACAGACTGCAGCTCTTATATCTGAGGTTATAGGAAAGAGGCCATGACATCCTGGTTAATCCTATTATGAAACCCTATCTGTAAACACAGTTGGGGACGCTTGAGAAACCTGGATTGGACTCAATCATTGCAGAAAAAAAAAAAAAAGAAAGAAAAAAAATCATTTCTCTCTTGCATCTACAGAAAACCCCATATAAAAATCCTCTGATTTAAAAAAAAGAAAGATGTTGATTGCTGACATCTACAAGCTGCTAGAGTAGATAATGGTTGGCCCATTTAATCCTTTGTTAGTTTTTACCATCCTGATTTAACTATTCCTAAACATATGGGTTGGGCATATTTCAAGACATTTAGAAACCTGCTTCAGTGACAATTTTAGAAAAGTTTTCACATATTTAGACCTCGTTAATAAACAACATTTCTCCTTCCTGGCTGTCATCCAGAATTTAAAGTAAAGCTGGAAATGAATGGTAGAGTCACTTATACACAAAATAGCCTAACTTGACCCTTCTACAAAGGTAAGGACAGATTATGATTAATTTACCTGCTTTTTTCTTCTTGCATCACTGCAGTACTTTTGGTTTGTCAGTGTCTTGCTGTTCTTCTGATTTTAAAGGTGTGGGGCCTTGGTTTGTTGTTTTGGAAACCTGGAGGACTCAGCATGCTACTGAGGCCTCAAGCTCTTATCACCACAAGCAAAGCTGTCAGTTCTGAAGCACTGCTGGGAAGGAGGCTCTCAGGTAAAAAGGAATGCAAAACAAGCACTTCCCAGGGACCAGGCAGGTACTGTACAGAACTTATTAATGAAGGATTAAACATATAAAAATAATGCTTTCAGTCCCTAAAGTTTATTTACCTCAAAAAAACAGGATTAAAAGTAATCATGTTGGAACAGTTTGAGAGTTCAGAGGAGTGTTCTGTTAGCTCAGCTAATAAATATTTTCATTTTGTTAATCTTACCTTAATCATATAAAAATAATATAAGCAAATAAAATGCACATATTTTTAGTAACTTTAAGTCCTTTTGTAATAAGTGGGCAAGGTGTTAAAAATTTTTAAACATTGAGTTAATTCCTCTTAAATAACAAATTAACTTAGAAAATAAATATGTAGATAAGGAATGTTACTAAAAAAGCTTTAGAAATCTAAAATAGACTCTAATATATTATTTAATTTTTTGAAACTTCATCTTAGCTATTTTGTCATAACAGGGCAAAAATAAAATTAATCTCTAAGAATTTGGAGGTCTCATGACTGGAGTTTTTTGATGTTGAGCAATTTGTGCGTACTTTTGTACATGAACTGTTTCTCTTATAACTTTAAGTGTCAGTTTGTAATGTGGGCAAACAGAAGTCCAAAAATCAAGATCAAGTCATTTCTTATTGCTTTTTATGGTGAATTTGCTATAGAATAAGGTAGGAAGATGAAGAAATTCCAAGAGTAGAAAAGAATTGAAACATGACAGAGTTAAACCACTACTCTCCCTTTTCTCTTAAATTATTTGACAGTTTCTCACAAGATATATTAATTTTCATTTATTTCCACTCCGAGCACTGATATTCTGCTAAAATGATAACTCGGGCCCTCAGAGTATAATGATAGAGGGATGAACAGGGAGAAATCACTGGTGTGAGGTCTTCTTGCACCTGTTTATCTGCTTCTCATGCCAGCTTCATATTGTGTGTTAGAAGCCAGGCAAGCCTTCTAATCCTAGACTGGTGTTGCTGTGTCCTTCTTAGGTTGTTAGAATGGAGGAATAAACCTTTTACATGAATTATCTGCCAGCTGTGGCATCCCACCTTCTTCACTGAGGGCGGAATGTTCTCCTCATTTGATAATCTTCCTTTCGTTTCCCACAGGCTTCTTTACATTTTTTCTTTGGGTAAAAGAACCTTTTCTGTGCCATTCCTTGGGTAGGGCTGAAATGGTGAACAAAAGTCAGCATTCATTCCTGGTCATTTAACCATTTATTATTGACCCCTTGTATGTATGAAATATATTCTCTAAGGCTGTTTGGGACATTTTAAAATTAATTTTATATTGTGATTATTTTCCTGTCATATTAAGTGTTCTTTGATAATGTCATATTAGTGTCTTATAATACTTCATCTCTTTTTTGTGAGACTTGGTTTTGGCAATTATTTCAAGGTTCTTTGTAAACAACAATGGAGGAAACTGCTTTGTCAAAAAGCATTACTCAAAATTTCTTAGTATTTGACCTTACTAATCATTTTTTCAATGATGCATCTTCCCTAGACGAAGACCACAATTAAAAATAGAAGCCTACTTTAAAAGTACAAATGTGCCAAACTCAAATACATTTTGAACATAATAAATTAAAATTATTTTATCTCTTCCATGAAGTTTATTGTAAATTGACTTACAACCATGTTTGGACAAATTCCTTTGCTCTCACTACAAGGCTAATATATAATTTTGTTATTACTGAATTCACTTATCTCAATATATATCAAATTTTTTTCAGCCACCTGTTCTCTCTGTAGGATGAAGATCATATTTGAGTGACCTAGTTATTAATAAGACTGAAACTTCATAGTCATATATTTTAGATTTATAGAATTAATGAAATTAGTTCCCACACCTAGTACAGTATGGAAATTTGAACATTTCACTTAAACTTGGCAGTGTTGTTTTCATTTTATGAAATATTGTTAAATTTTTTTCAAAGTTTGTTATACCACACAAGGCTACAACAGAATATAAGGACACTATCTTATTCTGAAGATAATTTAATGAAAATTTTATTTAGATAGTTGTGGGAGGAGTTAAAGGAACAACAACAGAAAAAACAATATGAATTTTTCAAGGTCTAGCTATAGCCAGAATCTCATTCCTTCATTAGGCATGAAGAAACCATAGGGAAGTGAGCCATTATATTCCAGGGTAGCTGGAAACAAATCAAGTCTACTACCAGGGCCCAAAGTCTTCTGCTTCTACAACCTAAACTAACTAGAAGCTCAAGGTTACTGGCTCCTAGTGACAAAATGTACAAAGATGAGCTCCAAAACCATGGAATTTTGAAGAGAAGCCCTAAGAATTGATCAGAAATTTAGTGAAAAACTCAGAGTTGTTATGGAAAAGATATGCCTGATATTACTTATACAGAATTGTACTATCATTAAAAATCTGATTATAAAATTATAGGTGTGTTTATGGTGTTTGCTTAGATATGTGTTTGTGTGTGTGTGTTAGAGTGTGTAAGAGTGAAAGAAAATAGAAATAAACTGGGAAGCCTATAGGGCAACAGTGTTCTTACTGGTTTTTTTTCACATTTTAAAAACATTTCTTTTAGAATGATTCCAATTGCTATATATAGTATTTACCAACATCATTATTAGTTTGAAAATGGTACTGTCATATAATTTTAATAGGTATCTAATGTCTTTATTTCTGATTAGTAATCACTATACATATTTAATCATATATATATTCATATTGATTTATTGTTTAAAGAAACAGTACAAAGCAGCCATTTGAACTTTATTGCAAATTATTAACCTTCATTTACTTTTCTAGTATTATAATTTTTTACTTAATTTCTCCACTTAATGGTTTGACGTGTTCCCCAAAAACTCATGTGTTGGAAGGTGGTCGAAATGTTAGGAGATGGGGCATCCTGGATGAGAGGTCACTGAGGGAGTGACTTTGCTCCCTGCACACTCTCTGCCATGATGCTCTGCCTCTCACAGTTCCCAAAACAATGGAGGTAAGTAACAAAGGACTAAATTCTCTGAAACCCTGAGCCAAAATAAATCTCTTCTTTTATTTTATCTTGGTATTTTGTCATGATGATGAAAAGCTAATTAACACATCCCCTAAATTAATAATATAATTACATGACAAATGAACATTTATGGAACAGAAGGCAATGAGTTTGATATGAATTGTGTATACTTAAATAATAGGGAAAATTCTTTGTAGTGTCATTAACATAAACCATAAACAAATTATAGTGATCATTTTATAAATGATTATTAGTGGATTCACTCTCTAAATATTGTCCTTAAATAACGTTATAAAATGAGAGATGAATTTCACCAAAATGTCAGTCATAATGCATCACTCTATAATTGATTTAACCAGTAGCAAATTTTAAAATGTTCATTATGAATACACTAACTGTACGACAATCTTGAATTCTTAAGCATTTTCCTGGAAATGGTAGTGGCATTATAACCATAATTAACATTATGGTAAATATCCTAAAAATAAATATTTATCATCAAACTTAAGAGGCTTCTGGTTATAATGGATTCCTTATCATTTCCTACTTCCTGTAAGTTTGTCTGCTTAAAAATATGTGTACTTAGTGTACTATAATACAAAGAGATAAACTTTACCTGATTCACTTACAAACAATATTGTATAGTACTGTGCCAGTCTCATAGTGGACACTTAATGTGTAGAATGAGTGGATAAATGAATCAATGGCATGAAGTATACTTTTGGATACCTGATTTAAACTTGATCCAGGCAACTAAATGAGAAGAAATATGAAGATTCTAAAATTAATACAGAAATTTATATAGAAATATAAGGAAACTAGAATAATGTCATGACTTACTGTGAACAAGCAATAGCCAAGGCAGTGTGGTATTGATATTAAGATAGAATATATGTCAGTGGGACAGTATATAGTGTCCAACAATGCATCCATACAGTTGTAGAGGATGACATTCAACAAAATTACAAAGGCATGTCAGTAGAGTTTTTTCAACAAATGAGAGAGATATCCATCCATATGCCAACAATAATACAACCACAAATCAACCATTGACTGATATATTCCAAATATTTGCAAAGCAACTGAAAATGGATCACCTTTCTAAACATAAAACAAAAAAACAATAACTTTGACTTAAATTTGACTTTGAATTAAAGATTTTTAGATTCAACACTAAAAGTATCATGCAGAAATCACTTAAGTTGAATTTCATCACACTTTTAAGAAAATTAAAAGAAAAGCCACAGGCTGAAAGAAACTCTTTGCAAACCATACATATAATAAAGGTCTTGTATTCAGAATGTGAAATTAACTCTCTTATACAACAATAAGAAAATAAATAATTTTTTAAAAAATTTAACAGAAATTTTGAACAGACACTTGACTCAGAATATCTATGGATAACAAGCACAAGAAGATGCTGGTCATTTGGAAATGCAAGTTAAAACCACAATATTATACCACTCTATATGTATTAGAATTCCTAAAATTAATAATATCAAGTATAATGGTGATTTGGAGGGAAATTCTCATATACTGTGATAGGAATGTAAAATGGTAAAACTAATATAGGAAACTTCCTGGTTGTTTCCTAAATTGTTAAAGGAAGACAGAAAAAAATGAATATATTACATTTTATTTCATTTGTATAAAATCCTAAAAAGTGTAGACTTATAAAATGATTTAAAAAATCAGTGGTTCTCCAAGGGTGATGGAATATGATGGTCATAATAACCCTAACTTTATGTATGACTGCATATATGTTGTGATTCTATACAACTTACAACTAGAGACTTGATATGTTATCCTCTATTTATGTACAATGAATCAATTTACACTGTTAACATGTAAGCCTAAATAAAACAAAACAAAACAAAAACAAAAACAAAAATAAATAAAAAAATAAAAAAATCAGTGGTTCTCTAGGTACTACTACATAGAAAAGGAAAGGATGAGTTAAACATTTATAAAACTAGGTATTGAAATAGGTGTAAATGACAATAAATTCACTATGTCTCAATGAAGCTGCTAAAAAGGCTACTGTTATTAAAATGGCAAGTTTTAAGTTCACACAAAGTAATTTTTCCAATATTTCCGCTCTACAAAAGGTAGAACAGATATTCAGTTGTACTGTTCTGATTTTGAATTTCATTGTTATTCATCATTTTGACAAATTTTTACTGAGTGCTTTCTATGCTTAACTACCAGTCTGGGCATTGAGGATACAATATTTTTAATAGCAAAGAAAAAACAAGTCCAGATTATAACTGTTATAAAATATATGCTTGCATGGAAGGCAGACAATAAACACTTTAGAATAATTGGAACGAAGTTGTTATTAGTGATAAGACCTAAAAGAAAGAATCAAGTGGAGAAAGTAAAAGTGAATATTTGATATTTAATTTGAATTGTTAAAGAAGACCTTTAAATTTTTAGCCTTTGAGCATAACTCTTAAATGTGCTGAAAGAATCATTCATGTAGATAACTAGCCAAAGAGCATTTTGGAAATGGATTTGAAAAGATTAAGTACAAGGCCCTTATTGCTATCGGAAAACAGAGAGAGAAGGCCAATATGGCTGATGTATGAGTTTTCCTGATATAGTATAGTATAGTATAGTCATTGATATGACTGGATTGATATGGAGTCAGAGATACAGCAATGAAGATGAGAAAAATGGATGAAAGCCTAGAAAGTATTTAGTGTTACTTCATAAAAAAAATTTTTTTGAGCAGATACCATAATCTGATTTACCCTTTGCAAGATTGTAGTCTTCGTTATAGTAAAACGTTTTACTTTAACGTTTTAGTTAATGTAAAAGTTTTAGTATCTCTACTAAAACTCATACTTTCTCCTACAAATTGTCACCTTACTGGATACTGTGATCATATGTGTATGACTTGATTATGGTAACTTATAAATGTCATCAACCCAATGTTCTAAAGACTATTAATGTTTGTTTTTATCTTATATAGCTTCTTAAAAACATCAGTGTCTCCCCCAACCCTGTGTTTATTCATTAGGAATCCTTTCAGCACTATACCAATAAAAACTTAAACTATCACAAGACTAACAAAGGGTGTGGTTTTATTGGACCACATGAACATAACTAACTTCACACTTAGATCCAATGGTTCAATGAAAATTCTCAGGGTTTTCATCTCTTTGTTTGTCAAATTGTTTGCCTCTGTCGACTTCATCGTTAAGAGGTTCTCAATACTTGTTTACAACCCCAAAACACATTTCAATAGCTTAGTGGTTCAATAGCTTAAAATATCTTGATCTTCAAACACTGAAAGTTTCTCATTGCACATATTTGGTTAATCCAATCCTGAGCCCAATTCTTTGTCAAAGAGGATGAGTTGTCTACCTGATGGACAATATCTTATTTCTGTGATATGGGAAAGGCAGATCACTGTTACAGCCTCAGGTCTGGGTCATATATCATCCCAGTAGCCTGTGAAGGGCATGCCATTGTGACTTCAGCCATAGTAAATGAAGGGATGACAGGTAATGTAAAGAATTGCAGTTATATAAAGAAGTCACGTGAAGTTTTATGACCTGGTAGAAACTGTCAGTACTCAAGTCTAAAACAGGAAGTGTTCAAGGGAGGGATTCAAGTTACGGTGCAAATAAGGAGAAATTGGTAAATAGATAAAACACGATGCTTTATGTTATATGAAACAATCTTGCACGTGCCAAAACATAACACAAAATATTCACTTCAAGTGGGAAACTCACCTGACCCCCAGTTAAGTTTAAAAAAAGAAGTGTGTATGAAAATGTGTGTGGGAGGGTGTGTACATATGCATGTTTGTAGATAAATATAGGCTAAAATATTTTAATAAGGGATTTTGTATAGCTGTATATACATTGGTAGAGGTTATTGCTTTTATTTATTAAACTCTAATACTTGGCATATAGGAGACTCATTAAATGTTTAGTGAAGTATTTTTGCATCAATTAATATATTAAATACATGATTCATAAGTGACACAAACTACAAAAATTATTTTCAAGGTATTTATTCTTAGATATATGTACAGTAGGCTTTCCTTTTTTTAGAATAATAAGCTAAGTTCCAAAGGATGATACACTTTAAAACTACCCCCTATAAATCTAATCTTTTCTTCCATTCATTTTTGAATTTGGAAATTAAATAAAAATAATTTAAATGTTAAATTTTAGTTCAGGATCAAAACGAGGGTTTAAAACAAATATGTATGTGTGTTTTAGTAATATTTTTCTTCTATTTCTTCTGTTCTCTATACTAGAGGGTTGAAATATTCTTAATTTTATTTTGAAATGCTATTATATTTAGATAAATAAGATTTGCATCATTTTAATAAGCACATTCACTTTTTTTTATTTTATGTAATGCCTTGTGACAACTGTTTCATCTTCCTACATTGCTTTGTCCAGACACAAAGTGCATCTGCTGAACTGGATGATCCCATCTCTAGCAAAATATCTGGCAGGATGCAGTTTTGTTCCATATGCTATTGGCTAAGATTCACTGATTGTGTAAGTGTCTAATGTTCCAATTTCTTATGCATGAATTTTACACAAACTATCAAATATAAGTCAATGAATATTTCTGAGTACCAGATCATGAAATGAAATGAAAATGAAATCTTGTAGTTTCTCTGCACTTAGTAGTGTAAAATCACCATAATACATTTTATGTATTTAAATGGCAGAGTTGTGAGAATCAAACTGCTCATCAAAACTTCAGATTTTTATTGTCAAAAATTAAATAGAAACCAGACTGTAAATTTCATTGGATGGGCATATAACAATGTTGCCCTGAAAGGTATATTTTTATCAACTGCATACTATAACCAAAGCAGGAGAGAAAACAAAGAAAGCTATGTTTATAAAACTTCATCTCCCATGCAAATATTCTTTGGAAGTAAAATTAATACATTTTTTATTATTGTTGAATGCCTGATATTTTAATATGCTTTCCACAAATTAGATATGTCCATGATTGAAAAACAGAAATACATAAACAATTTTCTTTATGATAATGGAAGAGACGAGACTATTTTTCTATTCTGTTAACAGATTTCCATCACCTTAAAATATAATACTTTGGGTCTGTATGTTCAGAGCACAGATCTATGACTAATACACACATAAAAATGCATTCCTTGTGATGTGACCTTGCTCTAAAGGATCCGTTCACATGCACTCTCTGTCAGGCATCTTTTCTCAGCAATCTAAAGATATGAGCTCAATTGGCAAAAGGCTTTATTACAGAGAACTTTGCACATTGTTCTCATCACTCTTAAAGGCATTGCAAAGCCAGCACAGCTGTAAAATTGTTTTATCTCCTCTTCTTTTCCCCAGTAAGGATTAGTTGAAGTCAGGGAGTGTTACAAGCCTGATAAACCTTTGAGTGCTTTTACACTGAACCTGGAATAAGTCCAAATATTTCCAACTACAATATATCAAACTTAAAATATCACAGAAAGCTCAAGTGTTTCAAAAATCTTAAATCACCTTCAGGACTGAAGTACTCATTCCTCTAGCTACTGCGAGTGTCGTTTCTTAGCTGAGTCCTTCTGAAGAAATGATTCAGTTTTAGTTTTAGAGAGTCAGCCTTAGGGGGGTTACGTCTCCTTCTGGGAGTTCAGTGTCTGACCAAAGACTGGCCAACAGAGAGCTGGGAGGTGGCTTGGGTAGAGGAACTGCTACAAGATCCACTATCTTCACTCTGCTCTGGACAATTTTGAAGAGCCAAGCCAGCTCCCGTGGGATTCCTAGGGATTTTTGTCGCAGTGGCATGCAGCTATAATTATCCTCCTGACCAGTGCTGTACTTTTATTCTACCACAGGTGTTACTTCTGGAAGCAATTAACTTCTGGCATGTGAATCTCTATTGCTAAGTCTATTTCCAGAGACATCGACTTGCAACACAACTCAAAGAATTTGTATTTCTCTCTTTTGCCCCCAAATTAAAATTAATGAAGAAAATTTTTCTTCACTAGCTTTATTATGTGAAATTATACTGGACAGAATAAAAATTATTTGCCATTTTGGAGGTAATATTTTCACAGGAACTGAGTGCATGGAGGCCTTTGAATAGTCTTTAAATTATAGCACAATATCTGAAGCACAGAATAAACAGCTAATACTGAGATTCTTTTTTCAAACTTGTGTATATTCAAGTGCTCTCTTTTTCTAAAAAAATTGATGAGCCCCACCTGTGTGTGTGGAGGGGTGGGAAATTGAGTTCAAAGTCACAATATTAGACTCAATTTGTTGAAAATACTCTCCTTTATTGAGATTTTGTTCTTTGTTAAAAATTAATTTGTCAAACTAAAATATGGGTATAAATCTATTTCTGTAGTCCATTTTGTTACTTCAATCTATTTGTCCTATTTTAATGTCAATATCATTCTTGGGAAAATAATGTATAAGATATATTTGGATTTGAATATATCTGTTCTAATTATGCATTGTACAAGAGAAGAAATAGACTTAGAGACAAAATAAGACGACCAGTTACTCCACTAAGAGAGATAAACCTGAGATCATTAATAACTCCCCTTTGAGTTTTCAGAAATTAATGTCAAATCTAAACATATGTCTACAATCCCACAAAATTGAGTGTCCACTTTTCCTAACACACAGTTATACTGATAAATGGTTACAGATCCTTTGGAAAAGACCAGGAAGAAAACTTACAACACAAATTTCATCACCATAGCAGGTCTTTTCTTTAAATTAACTTGTTCTCCTTCAAAAAGAAGCTCTGAATTTTAAATCAAGAATTGTTTGGGATCAGGATACAGCCCAGTGATAGATCAAGTTGCTTAACATTGGCCAGATACTAAGTTCAATCCCTCATACCATCAAAAAAGAGAAAGCTGATGTCTTATGATCATCTATAAAAAATAACTGGATATTTTCCACTTACACAAATCAAGTAAGACTTCTGGAGACTGCCCATATTTTCAGTCCTAATTAATGAAGAACATCAAACATCTCTGATTATGAAACCATTCTGTTTACTGTTTCAACTCTGCTGATATTTATGAGAATTACAACTACCTTGTCTCTGTCAAATGTGTTTCCTATGTATCCATATCACTAATAAAATTCCAAAGTATCTGCCTTAGACCTTTAGTAAAATTTTAATTTAGATATTACTCATTATATTTACTAGTTAATTATTATTTTATTCATTATGAAGTGGTTTCATATTCTACTTTATCTTGGTCTGTAAACACCTACTTTCTCACTACCTATCACTAGGTTACCACGTTGGAGGCTATTTTAAGTCTAATTTCTCTATGGTTTACAGATCATTTCTTTTTCAGCCTTGATTTCTATTGAATTGCATGTGATTTTCTTTTCTAATCTGTTCCAAAGTAATTCATATTTGTTTTCCTTTTGATTCTGATATTTTCTTATGAGTCAAAGATACAATAGACTGAGTATGTACTCTATTTTATATCTACTTAATAAAAACAACCCAAGGTTAAATTTTTAAATTTGCTCTTTCCCACCTCAGTGATCTTTAATATAAACTTACCTTATATGCACTTACTAAAATGCACATCAAACTGAAATAAATCAATAAACCAGCTCCTCTTTACTTAATATAGCATGTCTTCTATATATTATAAAAGTCAGTTGTTGTAATTATTAAGAAGATCTGTAATATTATTGCACTACTTTTTTGAAAAATAAGTTCTAATTTCCTTTCAAATTTTTCAATTCTGGTTCTAAAAAGGAATATAAACTTCAAAACAATTTTTTTGAGTTAGATTTGGTATAAAATTGTGGCATGTATCTCTGTATTTTGACGACCTATTTAAATACAAAAAAATGAAGTCATCATAGATATTTCATAACAACTATCATTGTTACTAACTCTTCATTTTTCCACATGCCAATCAACAATATACTTTAGAATATTTGGAAGGGGGAGGGAGAGAAAACTAGAAATAATAGAATATGTTAAGTAAAATGAATATTATATTTGGCATCTACTTATTTATGTTCATTATATCTATTTATTGGTCATATTTGATATATCATTTGAAAATATTTATATTTTTCCCATAAAATTAAATTCTTAGTATTTTACATCATATTCGAATTAATGATATATGACTACTAGATATATAATTACTATATATATAACACTTTTCCATGAATATGCCATTTTCTCAAATGTTGTTATTTTGACATTTCAATCTGTCTGAATTATGACATTTTTCCTTTTCAGGCTCTTATCTTGTCTAAAACCTTGTGATTTCATAGGATTTATTTTCTCCTGTTGCTGCTTTTGTAAGTTGCCATGTAACATCTCTCTGTCATGATTTTTATTTGATCTATTTTTTGTTATTTACTTCACATTATTAAGCTTACAATATTTATGAAAGAAAATAAACTTATAATGTCAGTGAACTAGGATAATAAATCTTATTCATTATATTTATAAATAATTAAAATTAATCTTCATATTATTTAGACTGCATATTCATTTTGATCTCAGAATTGTAAAAATTGAAAAGCCATTACTGTGGAAATATGTTATGATTGTCATATACTTATAGTAAAGCTATGACTTTCAGAGGACTAAAAATGCACATCAAACTGAAATAAAATTCATTATTTTGGTTAATCATTGCTTCCTTACCTGTCTTCCAGAATCTCATTTTTTCTCATATGCAAGATTCAAGCACATATGTTTATAGATACAGTATTGTTAATGAAAAATTTATGCAGGTTTCATGTGAACTGATAATCTAAGGTTAAATCAATGTATTTTCCATGCTCAAAATATTGTACTAACAAATAAGATCAGAAAATAGTACATTTTTATTTGAACCTTGAAAAGGAAGACATAAGAGGGGAAATTTAAAAAGAAAAGATAGAACCAAAACAATTGAATCCATAGGTTTCACAGCTTGAACATATGTTTTCTAGATCACACTTAGGTACTACATATTTCTGATATTATCCAACATTCTACATGTCATTGTAGCAGTGCCCTATGATACCCAACTTTGTTCTGAAACAATCTGAATATCAAACCTGTATATTATTAAGGTAAAACAGTATCCATTGTGAATGTATTGATGAGTGGTGAAATAGGTCTACAGAGACAGTACATGGGAGGGACATCTGTTCATTACACTACTTCAGCTATGATCATCTTTGAATATTCATCTGTTCAAATAGCATACAAAGAAATTGGTATTTTTTAATCTCAAAAATAAAGAAAAAATTATTTTGCTCATCTCTAAAAATGGTCAAGTAAGCTAGAAATAATGTAGGAGCCTCGATGTCTTCCTAATTTAAGCAGGTATATTTATTAAACACATCAACATTAGTCACAAATAATTGGTTAGCACTGTCAGCAGTTGATTATATGAAGGTGGAAAGGATTAAGAGGTAGCTGAGATATTTGCTTGTATCCTCAAAATAAAATTCAAGTTTTTCGACCTCTGTTTTGTAATAATTACTGTGCTATGAAGCTTCTTAAAGTGAATTTAAAGAGAAAACACTGGTGTAATTAAAATGCATGAATAAGGGAGAAAAATAAGAAAAACAAAAACAACAAAATTATACAACAAAAACAACACTCACTTCTGCTCTCCACAAATTTTGTTATAGCCTAATTTAAATGGAAAGGGAAAGAAAATCTCCAAAGCATGCTTAATTATTCACTTAGTCACCTGTCTTCCTGGTTATTTTAAGGACACTTAGAAGAGGATACAGATATTTTCTTGGCATTTATAATGAACACTATTCATACTGAAAGCAGAATTAAAACTGGCAAACTAAGGCATACAAATTGCTTAAGTCTATGCCATTGAACAAAAAGTGTCAAATTACCATATGAATCTTGCTTCTCATTTTCCTCCAGCCTCCTCTTTAATTCTCTCCTCTTTCTTCTCACTTATAATTAATGTCATGTTTGTAACAGCAAACATAATAAAAGCAAAACCAAATTCAACAAAAAATGTCTTATATTAAAAATAAATTTAAGTAAATGCTTAGCCTCCCATCTTCTCCACACCTAGTAATTTCCAGTCATTAAACAAAGAAAGTTGTCATCAAAAAAGAAAGAAAGAAAAAAAACCTCCCACAAAGCAATGTTAACATTTGTTAATTTGCTACATATACTTCCAGTTCTTTCTTGATTATACGATAGTTTACCAAAGAAGACACTTTGCAGTGGACAATCTGCTTAACTAGTCAGTTATCTCTGAAAACTATCCTAAACAGAACAGGGTAGAAATCACCCTATTTGTATTACCTGGTTGCCACACCCTCTGGCTATGGTTAATGATAACAGAAGTAGACATGTGCTGAAACAAAGAATAATGAGTCATAATCTGGTAATTTGCAATTGGAAGTAAGAGATTCTTGTCTCTTCTGAGTATTTTTAAAACCAGGGTTATATAAATGTGACATACCATCTTTCACCATTTGAAATGTTCAAATTGCTAAGAAAGTTGTGGGGAGTGAAATTTTACAGCAGACCTAAAGAGGAGCCTGAAAGATTTGTTCTCTAAAGTTAAGATCACATCTTCTTTTTTTGATTTAATTATTTTATTTAAATGCGTTTCAAGTCATAGTACATGAACAGAGCTGTTATTCCATTTTTCTGGTTGCAAACCAGATAGAGTCACACCATTTGTGTCTTCATACATGCACCAGGGGTAGTAATGACCCTCTCGATCAACCATCATTACTATACCCATTCCCCTTTCCTTCCTCCCACCTCCTCCCTGCTGCATCCAGAGTTCCTGCATTTCTCCTATGTTTCCCGTTCCCATCCCCCATCTTTTCTCCTCATTTTCGTCTTTTGGAGGTCAGAATATTCTTGTATTTATCTTGGTAAATTTTTGTTATGGTTTGGATATGAGGTATTCCCCCCAAGACTCCCATGTTATTGCAGGAGGTGAAATGATTAGATTACAAGAGTTGTAGCCAAACCATGTGGATGAATCCATTTGAAGGATTAATAATCAGAAAGACTACTATACTATACTTGCTAGTAACTGTAGGTAGGTGCTGTGTCACTGGAGGAAGGTCACTGGTCTCTTGCCTTGGGGATTATACCTTCTCCTCCTGGAACTTCTCTCTTTCTGTTTCCTGGCTACCATGAGCTCAACAGCTTTCCTACACCATGCTTCTCCACCATGAGGTTCTATGTCCACTTGGGCCCACAGCAATGGAGTCAGTCAATCATGGACTGAGACCTCTGAAATCATGGGCCACAATAAACTTTTCATCCTGAAAGTAGTTCTTGCTGGATATTTTGATCACAGTTTCAAAAGATGACTAATATAATTTCTAATGAATTGGATTTTCTTGCTTGAAATATCTCAAATTTGTATGTTGGTACAACATATCTGAAGTGGTATATATTTCAATTTTTACTTGCTTTATCAGATTTAAATAAGTATTACTTGTACTAGGGGAAATTAATAACCTTGAGTTAATGTGAAAGCTGTGTTTATATTTGAAAATCTCAAAAATAACATATTTCATAGTGAGAAACATCTTAGTAAATATTCTTGTATGCAAATACACATAATTAAGGAAATGGGCATTAATTAAACACAAGCTCACATACCAAACATAATAATTTGTCCTGACAATAGAGGTATAAACAGAAGTCTAACTATAGGCATTATTAGAATTTCTGCTTAAGGACTTATTTAGATGTAAATATATTCAGGTCTTGGCTAAGCTGAGCAACAAATAATATTTTAACCTATTCACTCATAAAATAAGTTGATTTATGTGTTTGTTTTAAGGAGGTAATTCGATATTTCCAAGGAGAAATTTTTCCTATTAGGCAGTCAAGATAATAACCTACTAAGAAATATATTATTTGACTTACCTAGAATTATCTTTCATTTTCACAAGATGCCAGACCAAGGTACATGGAGCCACCAGGAAAAGACATGTTCTAACAGACCAGATACATATTATGTTGGAGGGTTAGAATGATTTAGAGTACACTCAATTTAATAACTTAATTTTCTCCTACTCAATAATCTTTATTCAATGTATTAAAATAAAGCAGGAAACAATTCAGCAATGGTGAAAATATACAGGAGTAAAGTCGGGCTGTGGAGACTTAATATATAGCTTCTATAAATTAGGCTGAGCATGTAACTAAAGTGATGTATAATGCTATGCTTTTTTTCCCCTGAAGAAAAGTTGTACCGGTTGGTACAACTGTTCAGCTTAATTTATAGAAGATGTTCCCCTATTCTATGAAATCTTGTTTCATGTTTCAGCTTATTAAAGTTTCATTGTATTTTTACTTTATTACAATAAATGTAGTAAAATTTTTTATTTCATTTTTTACAAGTGATGATCAATATGTTTCTATGTTTTTTTGCCTAATGCATACTGGAGACTCAGTAAGATTTGCTAGGTAGAAGGATCCATGGCTGGACTGTGAAATGAGTGGATGGACAGAAAATTACTTATTATCATTTTATCTCTTCTTCCAAAAATTACCTGCTCAAATCCTTTTAATTCTGAACTTAGAATTATCTAATTAATGAATCTTAAACTATGTTAGACACATGAATTTGAATAGTCTTTTAATTGTGTTTACATTAATGCCATGTAGAATTTAAAAAATGTTGCTTTTCAAATTTAATTATTTGTTGTTATTTTGTTCTTACACCTGGAATATTCCATTTTCACTCAGACTAATTGTAACCTAAAAATTAATATTTGTTCTTCTATTTTTTCATATTAAAACAATTCATTATTAAATAAATCACATTATTAAATCAATCAAGCTTTGAAGAAGTCTTAAATAATTAATTAATTTCTAGGACTCTCTGATCATAGTCTTCAAGAACAATCATATAAATTAATTTCCTCTCTTTCACCATTTTAACTTCCATATCCATCTTTTGGAAATTTATAGCCTGTTGTCAGAAGAATTATTTTCTCTTTTCTGAGCCCTAAATTCATTTATTATATATGACAATGGAAGAAATTTCAGAATTCCAAAGCATAGACATCAAACAAGATTTTTAATCAGTTTCCTTTAAAACTACAGAAACTTTTTAAAGTGAAAATTAGACATGAACCTCACTGACTTTTCAGATCTCTTCTGTTGAATTTTGTCTTTCTTTCAGAAACTTAAAAACTCAAGATGGCTCTGTCTTAGGAGGGACTGATGAAGCCAAGTTCACTCACAGACACCTCCTAGAACTCTTTCAGAGTGAAACGGCATTGCCACTTCATCAGAAAAGCAAGATAATTGCCAGCAATCACATGCAACTCAGATTTCTTTCTTGTGGTACCAGTATCAGACTTCCTAATGCCTCCATAAAAATATATTTTGTAAATATGTATGCATAATCTCTTAAATGGTAAAACAATATTCATTAATTTGTCAGGATTGGATTATAGGACTGGAGCACTGAGTTGTTTTGTATTCTGTGGCTGTGAAGAACAACAGACATCACAATTCCCACAACTCTGGAGTCATTTCCATCGCTCTGAATAACACCATTTTATTAAAAGCAAAACAGTCATCAGCAAACTTGTGACAAGTTGAAGTAAAAATACTTGGTGACTAGATGCTAATATTTCTTTCTTATTTATGCTGCATATATTACACATGCCTTGCTGCAGTTTTTAAACTTACATAACCATTGCTCTTTGTAATTTTGGAGGATTCTGCTAATAACAATTATAAAAAGTGGCCTTATATGGGAAGAAAAAGAGTTGTTACTTATCAGCATGTGTTAGAATTATATATAACAAAACAGTTGCAGATTATAGGCTCACTGTGTAACTGCATGTACCTGTAGATTCTGTACAAGAATATGATTGGATCTTTCTCCATTAGTGAGAGCAAATAACGTCCTGCAGAGTTTTTCATTCTTTCTCAATAACTTTGTTTTCTTTCCCCTCTCATTTAGAATTTTCAAGTCATTTCTGTTGCAGATAATGACATATCCATTTCTTTTGCATGAAGCATTGATGACAGAGTAGCAGATGCAGACACTATGAATGTACAGTGACTGAAAAATGGATTTGGAGTAAGAAAATTTTATTAAAACTCTTTGTAAAATAAGATTTTCATTCCACAATAAAGCAAATAAATATACTTACCTTAGAGAATCTTAAAATGATATGTATAAAGCTCTTGGCCAACTACATGAAACATAACACAGCATAAGTTCTAACATCTTCACTTTTCTTACCTGTCTTAACGATACATTGATTTTACAATTTCTCAGAGACAGTAATTAACTGGTCATTAAAACTAAAATAGAAAACAGTACTAATAGGGTAATTATAAGAGAAAATGAACATTAAATATTCAAGAAATAACTGTCACAGAGTAATGGTGCTATATTTGATAATATTCTCTTTCATTGACAGTATTCAATGAATTGATAAGTATGGTAGATTAGTGTTTACTTAAAATTATCATTAATATTTGACAGGTATGCTTTATTTTCATTGTTGCTAAAGTAGATTTTACACCATTGTCTCAAATGTGGTTTCTGTTTCAACTTTCTTTTTCTTTTCTTTTCTTTTTTTTATTGGAGATTGAACTCAGGGTCACTAGACCACTGAGCCACATCCCCAGCCCTATTTTGTGTTTTATGTAGAGACAGGGTCTCACTGAGTTGCTTATCACCTCCCCGTTGCTGAGGGTGGCTTTGAACTCGTGATTCTCCTGTCTCAGCCTCCCTAAATGCTGGGATTACAGACTTGCCCCACAGCGCCCAGCTCCTGTTTCAACTTTCAAATGGTTATCCTTGAGGACAGAGCCTTTTTTCAATATAATTATTTTTTTTAGTTTATTTTTATTCATTTATTTACTGCACTACTGAGGATTGAACCCAGCGCTGTTTTATCACTGAACTACAACTCTAGCCCTTTTTCTTCTTTATCTTGGACAGGACATCACTCGGTTGCCCAGTTGGCCTCCAGCCTCAGTCTCCAAATAATTGGGATTACAGGTATGCACCATTGTGCCTGGCTCTTATTCTCATTTATTCTGATCTGCCACATAATATTTCCTTTTTCAGATATTTATTTTGATCAACATATAGTAAGTACATATTACTATGGTACAATGTAATCACTTTGATTCATGGGTAATGATCTACCTCAACTTTTATCATTTCTTTATGGTAAATATATTTGAAAAATCTTCCCTTCTAGCTAGTTTCAGATACACAATGCATTACTTTGGTTACATTCACCCACCTTTGCCATAGAACACCAGAACTTATTCTTCCTAACTGTTTTAGTGTTCTGATTGACTGATCTCTCTCTGTCCTCCCACTCTCCCCACTCTCCCTAGCTTCTTCTATTTTCTCAGCTTCTATGAGATCAACTGTTTTAGATTCCACATATAAGTGGGATGAGGTAATACTTGTCTTTCTGTGCCTGGTTTCTTTTATTTAACATAATGTCTTCCATATCCATCCTTGTTGCTGCATATGACAGGTCTTCATTTAATTTTATGGTTGCATAATATTTCTTTGTATATATCAAGTTACATTTATCCACTTGTCTGTTCATGGGCAATATGTCAGGTTCATTTGTCAGGTTCATTTCTATACAAGTACCATATTTAAGTACATTTTTGCTATAAAATGTGAACTTAAAAAATGAAATATGATAAAGTTTTCCAAAATTAAATATTTAATAAGCAGAAAAATTAAGGTTGATAAAAGTATGATCTGCTGCTACATTCATTTTTCCGTAATAGTCTTTTAATATCATATATTTACCAGGTAATATAAGTAACACAAGGAAACTGATTATCTGGGCAAGATCATCAACATTAAATGTATTTGAGAAGTTTAGAATATCAGTTGGTTCTCTTTTTGTTTTTCTTTTACTCTCTTTTATTTTCCACTCTACAAAGTATAAAATCTATCACCATGTCCTTTTCTCATCTAGTATAGCTACCTAAATGATTTGTTTAGAAAATTCATAATGTATTCTCCAATATGTTATATGATCTTAAAAGTTTGAGACAAAGGATTTCAACTCTTTGTACATTATTTCCATTTCTGTGATTCACTTTCATTTATTCTAATTATAACACATGTAATAGGAGGTAATATTTCTATATTTCAACATTGAAATTTTTTAAAGGTCCTAATTACAATGCTTGTTATAATACAGACCTAAATATATATCAGAGAATGACATTATTTTGAAAATATAGAACATACTATAAATTAAACAAGAGGATTGCAAATTCAAGGCCAGCCTCAGCAACTTTTATGAGACCCTTTCTCAAAAATGGTTTCACCTCCATCTCTGGGGGAAAAAAAAAACCGAGGATCTCGCTGAATGGTAGAGCAACCCTGGGTTCAATCCTCAGTGTTGAAAAAATAAATAAATAAAAATAAATGATAAATATAACTAATTAGTTGATAATAGTTTTATGAAATGAACATGTATTTTATAATATATTAAAGTTTGTTTTATTTTAGGTGAAACAAATGAAAAGATAAGATTATTTTGTCCTGATCATAATATTGTACAACTCAATGGATTTATTTTGATAATTTTCACATTACTGAAAAATTAGAATATTATTTTAATTATTTATCTTTCAACCGTGTCAGTATCTAGTTGTCAGCTACTTATATCTAGTGTATAGCGGGCATGGTTCAGCCACTATTCTTTTTTAAAATTTTTTTTTATTTGTTCTAATTAGTTATACATGATAGCAGAATGCATTTTGATTCATTGTACACATATAGAACACAACTTTACATTTCTCTGGTTGTATATGATGTAGAGTCACACCACATGTGCAATCATACATGTACCTAGGGTAATGATGTTTATCTCACTCCACCATCTTTCCTGCCCCCATACCCCCTCCCCTTCTTTTTGCCCAAAGTTTCTCCATTCTCCCAACGCCCACCCCTCCCATTACGGATCAGCATACACTTATCACAGAGAACATTTGGCCTTCGGTTTTTTGGGATTGCTTACTTCGTTTAGCATGATATTCTCCAACTCCATCCATTTACCTACAAATGCCATAAGTTTATTCTGTTTTAATGCTGAGTAGTATATCATTGTGTATATATACCACAGTTTCTTTATCCATTCATCTGTAAGGGTATTTAAGTTGGTTCCACAGTTTACCTATTGTAAATTGAACTGTTATGGATATTGATGTGGCTGTGTCACTATAGTATGCTGATTTTAAGTCCTTTGGGTATACACTGAGGAGTGGGATAGATGGGTCAAATGGTGGTTCAATTCCAAGTTTTCTAAGGAATCTCCATACTGCTTTCCATAATGGTTGCACCAATTCGCAGTGCCACAAGCAATATATGAGGGTACTTTTTCTCCACATCCTCATCAAAATTTATTATTGCTTGTATTTTTGATAACTGCCATTCTGACTAGAGTGAGATGAAATCTTAGTTTTGAGTTTTATTTCTATAATTACTAGAGAATTTGGACACTTTTTCATATATTTGTTGATCGATTGTATATCTTCTCTTCTGAGAAGTGTCTGTTCACTCCGTTAGCCCATTTATTGATTGAGTTATTTATTTATGTTTTGGTGTTAAGTTTTTTGAGTTCTGTATATATCCTGGAGGTTGGTGCTGTATCTGATGTGCATGGAGTAAAGATGTTCTCCCACTCTGCGTGATTGTTTTCTTTGCTAAGAAGAAGGTTTTTAGTTTGAATCCATTTATTGATTCTTGATTTTATTTCTTGCACTTTAGGAGTCTGGTTAAGAAAGTCAGGACCTAATTCAACATTATGAAAACTTGGACCTACTTTTTCATCTATTATATGCAGGATCTCTGCTCTAATTCCTAGGTCCTTGATCCACTTTGAGTTGAGCTTTGTGCATGGTGAGAGATAGTGATTTAATTTCATTTAGCTGCATATGGATTTCCAGTTTTCCCAGCACCATTTGTTTAAGAGGCTATCTTTTTGCTAATGTATGTTTTCGGTACCTTCATCTAGTATGAGATGACTGTATTTACATGGGTTTGTCTCTGTATCTTCTATTCTGTAACCTTTGGCTACATATCTATTTTGGTACCAATATCATGCCTTTTTTTTTTCACTAAAGCTCTGTAGTATAATTTAAGGTCTTGTATTGTGATGCCTCCTGCTTCATTCTTCTTGTTAAGGATTGCTTTGGATATTCTGGGTCTCTTATTTTTCCAAATGAATTTCATGATTGCTTTTTCTCTTTCTATAAGGAATGTTGTTGGGATTTTAATTGAAATTTATTAAATCTGTATACCATTTTAACAAAATGATTTAATCATAAATATGGCTTAAGAAACCCAATCTGGAGGCTAACTGAGGCTGTGAATAAGAATACTAAAGAATGAAAATAATAACAAGGACTTTGGAAAATATTCCCATTCCTGCCTCTCCTTTTCCCTACCTCCCTCTCTCTCTATATATATATATATATCTGATTGATATAAATATCTATCTATATGTCTATACATCTATTTAGAAATAGGTTTGATTGGAGATTGAAAAGGCAATTTAATATTACAGCTTTCTATATGACAAGGGAGGGAATAGGCACCTTGTCCTCTAAAAGGAACCATAAGATGTGTATTCTCTTCATGTCAAATCATTGAGATCTGAACCATTTGCCATCTGAGAACTGAAGAAATTTACTTATCTTTCTGTTCCAATTTCTCTATCTAAAAGGTAGCAATAAATATAGTAGCTTCTTGATAGCATGTTTTTGTTAGCTTTAAATAAATGGCATGTAGAGATAGCTTACATATGTACAAAATGTTCAACAAAAATAGTAACAACTTTCATCGTGTCATTGTCATCAGTCTCATGGTCCTTTTTTCTTCATATTATTACATCAATGCTGTAAGATTAGAGGGATTTAATTTTAATCCTTGAGAATATCATTGATTCTTTGTGATCTTAAGTGTGACAGCTAGTCTTTCTGGGTTTGCTTGTCGTAAATCAATTGGTAATTAATGGTTCCTTTCCTGTACAGACGTTTGAAAAGTTTTATGTAATGTCAGTACACTGTTTGGTGACATACTTGGAACATAGTCAATTGTAGCTATTTTAAATGCTATTACTAACAGCCTCTTAAATTGTCTTCATGACACCTGTCTTCTGAAGCTTTCCCTATTACTTTCGCTTCCATCAGAATTTTCTTTCTAAAAATAAATTTACTGTTGTCACATTCTTCAAAGATACCTTTAAGATAAGAATACAAATGAGAAAGAAACTAACATAATGAATTCCTTTTGTTAGGCAATAAGCTAAACATACTATAGAAGTTATCTAATTTAGTCCTTCCAATGATACTTCAATAGAGGTGATTATTTTCCCAATTTTAACTGCTGAAGAAACAGACAGAAGATGAATTATGTTCTAGTGGCATCATCCTCTCTTGTTGAGACTTATGAAGAATCTGTCAGTGATTCTCTGCTCCTTTCAACTTAGAATTAACATGATTTTATGCACTGAAAATAAATACTAAAAATAAATTTCATGTTACACATCTTTATTAAGGGAGTAGTACAATAAAACCCTAAGTATCAGCAATCTGTTATAAGATAAGAAATTATTTAAATATCTATATCAATATTTCTAGGCATAATATTTTAAAAATGCTCTAAATTATTTGAAAAAAGCTACCAACACTTCACTGAAACAAATAGCACTGTTATATTACATTTTTAGGTAAAACAAACACTCAGGATATATTGAATTATTATTATTATTATTATTTTGGTACTGGAGATTGAACTCAGGGCAATTGACCATTGAGCCACATCCCCAGCCTTATTTGTTTGTGTATGTTTTATGTTGAGACAGGGTCTCACTGAGTTGCTTAGTGCCTTGCCGTTGCTGAGGCTGGCTTTGAACTCGCAATTCTCCTGCTTCAGCCTCCCTAAGTGCTGGGATATATTGAATTACAAAATAATTTTTAAGATTAAGCTATAAAGTATAATAAAATTTAAATAGTTTAAATTGAATGAAAATATTTGTGTAGGATAAATAAATATGAACAAGCATAACTAATCATAACAAAGATACCTGGATAATAATAGTGAGTAATTCTACCAAATATTTAACAGTATCATGATACTATAGTAAAGTATTATAGTATGAATACAAGATAGAAGATCCATTACATGAGAATAAGAGTGAAGAACTAGAAAAATTTCTAATACTTTTGAAAATGAATCTGATAATTTAATTTTAGAACTTGAAATTTTTTTACTATTGACTTACTTTCTAGAAATCTTGCCTAAAGTTATGAAAAAAAAAGACATGCTGTTTTATGAGGGGATGCTATTATTGTAAGTAAAACAATAGAAGATAGCTTTTCGTGTTGTAATTTTTTTTACACAAATGTTTGTCAATGGGATCCTTAAGTTGTTATATGCTATACAATAAGAAATGTGGAAAATTATTCCTGGTGCATAGTAGTTTGCTTATTCTTCCTAATTTTCCTAACCATTATTTAGGCTGGCATCTAAAAATGTTATTGCAACCTTTAAAATATATACTTTAAACTAGTTTCTATTACTATGATGTTAATTTTTCTGTCATAGCTTAGATTCAATATGGTGTCTAAAACTGCAGCAGAGTAGTAGGGATTGTTGAAGAAAGGGATAATAAAATAGAACACATTGTGTCTTCAAGTTCTTACAGGCATGGCCTTAAGCGCTTTGGAGCAGAAGAACAAGTTGTAGTTAAATTTATCTCAGTCACATTATCACCTGTATCTTTAGTAGAACTGCATGAGCATCTGAATAAAGTTTAGAGTCAATGCATAATTAATGAAGGCTAACAGTAATTTTTACATAATTTTTCATCTGCCGTCTTTAGAAATGTAATTAACATATACTTTTATCTGTAATAAGTGTAACATCAACATTTCAACTGTTTTGCAGAAATATTAAGATTCCTGTCTTACCAAAGTGAGAGGTTTAATAAATTTGTTATAATTCTTAAAATATTTATTATAAAAATTATTTAAAATTATTATTAATAAAGATCAGTCTAGTTTATATTATTTCCTAAAACTGGCATTTTAAGCAAACATTGCATGTTTATACTTACTCTCATTTTATTTTCAGGTTTGCATCTATAAGAAAAACATATTTTTGTGAAAAGTAACAGAATTTACTTTGTGATTAACTGCAATGTCTATTATGCAATTTTCAAAGAACACTATTAAGCATGTCTACATATTAAATACATTTAAGCATTTATATGTATATATTTTAAGTATATACATGTACACATGCATGTAATATAATGCAATATTTTTGATGTCTTAGAACATAGAAGTGTCTAGGGAGATCTTTTAGATTCAATTACATTTAATTCTAAACAGGTGAATTGCAATAGATATATTTCTCTCAAAACAATATAAACCAATAGAAATAAAGAAAACTTCTATGATTTTAAAATTAATTTAACCACTACCTATTGTGTTCAAAAAATAGTGAGGTACTAAAATTAGAATTCAAATTCATGTCTGTATGACTTTTCAAATATGTGAGCTATTTTCATTTTTGCACATGAATCTGAAATTACAATGAAAATACTTAAATACACAAACTAAGAGACCAAATTTCCACAGGAACTAATTTCATACCTATCCTGTACATAGTGTATAATAACACCTGGCAATGACTAAAAGCTTTTCTAGTAATAATAGTAGTCATAGTTAAATATTAATATTTTTAAATACCTTTATTCTTTCAATTTGTAATCACTGTATTTGAATGAGACATGATAGCATTATCTCTGCCCACATGTGGCTAAGAGATATGTAACAGAGCAGCTCTGTAGGGGCTATGTAAGTTTCCTAGGAGTTCCATAATAAAATACCACAAACTGTGTAGCTGACAATAGAAATTTATTCTCTCCCAATTCTAGCAGTCGGAATATGAAATCAAGGTGTGAGCAAGAATGTGCTTCTTCTGAGACTCTGGATAAAATCCATCCTTTCCTCTTCCTAGCTTTGGTGGTAGCCCTTGATCCTCAATTTTCATCAACTTGCACCTGCATCACTCCAATCTGCTTCTATCTTCACAGGTCCCTCCTTTCCCATTTTCTTGTTATAAGATCATCAAGCATAATGGAAAGGGGCCACCTTAATGTCCTCATCTTTACTGTGTGTGATAAAACATAATGGATTTTACTGTCAGCCATTTTAAGTGTAGAATAGAGTAATGTTAACAATTCACATTGTTGAACAACAAAATTTTAGAGATTTTCACCCATAAAAACTGGAATTCTGTATTCTGTGAACAGCATCCCTTCTTTACCATTTCCCTCTAAGCTTTGGCAAACACCACTTTCTGTTTTTATTTAGATACCTCATATAAGTAGAATCCTATGATATTGGTCTTCCTGTGTCTCACTTACTTTACTTAGCATAATGCCTTCAAGAATCATCCATGTTACAACAATATAAAAGATTTCCCTTTTTAAAACAATAATGTTTTGTTTTGTGTATATACCATAATTTATTTACTCTTTCATATAATAGTGGACATTTAAGTTGCTTCTACAACTGATATATTGAAAATATTGCTTCAATGAATGCAGATATGCAAATATCTGCTATAGATTCTGTCTTTAGTACCTTTTGATATACACTCAGAAGTAGGATCACTGGAATATATGGTAGTCATGTGTGGGGGTCCAGCCTCCGCTGGGTGTCAGGTCCTGAGGTGGGATGAGTGGTGTCGGCGAGGCAACGACGGGGAATGAGACACAGAGACCAGATGTGGTGCAACCTGTGTCTGAATTTTCTCAGTGGCAGGGCTTTATTTATATCCATAAAATGTCCAACAAACTTTGTTTTTCTCATAGACTATTTTCATTAAAATCATTAGATCATCATAAATGAATACATTATCAATTATACAAATGTAGCAAGATGTTATTCCATAAGATCCCACAATAAGGAAATACATAAAACATATGTTCTATATTTAACAATTACATATGATAGATTTTGGCCAGCTTAAAACTGAAAAACACACTTAATAAGCTAAAAAATAGACCTATCAAAATGTTAATCTATTACTTTCATCTAGAGGTTTTCTACATTTACATTTTTTTCTTAACCTATCTTAATGTCTACCTTAAAATTGTTAAAGTCTCATCTATCCTCTTAAACCCAATTACCTTAATTTGCTAAGAATAACCATTGAAGCTCATATGTGCTAATATGTAATAACTAGGCAAAACTAATAATAATCTACTAGGTGTGAGACTGTGGTTTGTGGTTTTCATCAGACTCTTAAGTTTCTACTTCTTCTATAAATGAATAAATAAGTTTCTATATAGCTAGTCTACGTGGCTAAAATCACATCTTCTACATATATTATTTCTAGTATAAAATCTTCCCAAATTACCATTATTTAAGTTCTGCTCAAACCATTGCTTGCATAGTTTTAACTCTACTTCCCTAGGTAAACATCTAGGTCTCCTGATTCTTTCCCAGAGTGATAAAGTTTTACACATGAAACCCATCTTTCCCCATAAATATAGGCTCCTGTCCAAGGTAAAGGAGGCTGTGTGACTGTAGGAGGTGGTTCTGGAGTAGTAACTATTCATCTGGGTACCTGCCATAACTCCCTTTCCCATCTCAAAGATTATATATGATCTGAATGTCTGGTAGGAGGAACACACCTGGGCCAGGACTTTTTTTCAGGTTTTGGCTGTACCAAGGCTATAGCTTTCAGCTTGAGTACGGTAGGAGGATTTGTTGCCCATAATTCCTGCTGCTGCAATTGCCACATCGGCTGCCTACATTTCCTGTTTGGGCTCAGGAATATATTTTCCCTAGGAGGAGCAGATGTTTTCATGAAGTCATATACATTATGGGGGCTTCCGAAAAGAGAGTTTTCTAGATGTGCTTTGGGGATTTTCTATCTTTCCTGGGAAAAGGCTGGAAGGCATAATAGGAGACTGAGACTGTTTGTGCTCCTGAGTGATATAATCATTAACTCCAGATTGAGGTAACTTCTGCATAGAATTGGACAAGAGTGTTTTTTTTTCAAGGTTAGCAAGAAAACATTCATTAGTATAATTATCTCTATTATCCCGCCAACAATCATTCCAAGCAAAACCAAAATAAGGTGTAAATGCTTTAGCCTAATATCCATATGAGCCCACTGGACCTTGTGAAGCAGTGTTGCTGTCTAGAACACGGGCTATGGCAGTCATGTATTTAATTTTTTGAGAAAATTCCATACTATTTTCCATAGGAGCTGTACCATTTTACATTCCCAACAGTGCTCAAGAGCTCCAATTTCTTCACCTCCTCACAAATATTTATTTGTAACCACTAACATAGTTTTATAGTTACTGCTAGTTTATGCTTTTCTGTTTAAATTTTGTGATTAAATTAAATATGTTCTCTGTAGCAACAATACATCTCACTCCAGTCAAAATGGCAATTATCAAGAATACAAGTACCAATAAATATTGATGATAATATGATGAAAATGGTTCACTAATGCAGTGCTGGTGGAACTGCAAATTGGTGCAACCTCTCTGGAAAGCAGTATAGAGATTCCTTAGAAAACCTGGAATGGAACCACCATTCAACCCAGTCATCGCACTCCTTGGATTATACCCAAAGGTCTTAAAATCAGCATACTATAGTGACACAGCCATATCAATGTTTATAGCAGCTCAATTCACAATAGCCAAGCTATGGAACTAAACTAGGTGCCTTTCAACAAATAAATGGATAAAGAAAATGTGGTATATATATACACAGTAGAGTATTACTCAGCCATAAAGAAGAATAAAATTATGGCATTTGCTGGTAAACGAATGGAGCTGGAGATTTTAATGCTAAGTAAAATAATCAGTCCCAAAAACCCAAAGGCCATATGTACTCTGATATGTGGATTCTAATCCATAACAAGGGGGGGTAGGGAGGGAGAAGTACAGAAGTTAATTGCATTAGAAAAAGGGAAATGAAGGGAAGGGAGGAGGGATGAGAATAAAAAAGACAGTATAATGAATCAGACATGACTTTCCTATGCTCATATATGAATTCATGACCAGTGTAACTCCACATCATGTGCAAATGCAAGAATGGGATCAAAATTGGAATAAGAGACACTCTATGTATGTATATGTTAGAGTACATCCTATTGTCATGTATATATAAAACCATCAAATAAAATAAAAATAATAAAGAAAAATACTTTTAAAGGGTTTTGCATTCAAGTTAGCATATTTCATGCTGTCAGTGACAAGAAATAAAATGTCTTCTGATTAAAACAGAGAATCCATATTTGTCTGCATATTTTCCTTTACCAGAAAGTTTATATGCCCATGTGCTTTTTTGTTACTGTCTAGCATTCTTTTGATTCGACTTGAAAGACTCCCTTTAGCAATTCTAAAGTAGGTCTGCTAATTAACTCACTTTGGTTTTCCCAAGAAAGCTGTTAATTTTCCTTAATTTTTAAAGAAAAGTTTTGCTGGTGCTCTCTTCTTGTTTAGCAAATTGTATTTAATTTATGCTTGTATATATATATTTTTTTCTTTTAAAACTGTAAGATATTATCTCTGACTTAAATATTTCCTCTGAAAAATCTGCTGATGATTTTCTGGAAGCTCCATCATGAGATAAGTCACTCTTCACTTTTTGTATTCAGAAGTCTTTATTTTTGAATTTTGATAGTTTAGTTATAATTTGTCTCAGTGTGGGTCCTGTTGGATTTGTCTTAGTTATTGTTCTTTGAGCTTCTTGAATTTGGATATACATTTCCTTTCTCAGAATTGAAAAAGTTTCTTCTATTATCTTTTTCAAATAAGTTCTCCTCCCCCTTCTCTATCTCTTATTCTTCAGGGATACAATCAAAACATATATTGGTCCATCTGATGTTGTCTCATAAGTCTCTTAGATTTTCTTCACAGTTTTAAAATTCTTTTTGTTCCTCTATATAAATAGTTTCAAAAAGCCTGTATTTGAGTTCAATGATTCATTTTTCTGCTTGATCAAATCTGTTACTAAACACCTCTGGTAAAATTTTAATTCCAGTTATTGTGTTATTTAGTTTTTTACAGTTTCTTCTTGTTGCATTTTTATATTGCACATGTATTTTCCTGATTTTGTTTAGTTTCTGTCTATATTCTCTTATAACACACATAGCTACTTCAAGATGCCTGTTTTTCATTTTTTTGAAATTATTCATAAACCTGTAAAGACTTAGGGTTGATCTTTGGAGAGTTGTTTTATTTATTTGTTTTACTTGTGTTTCTCTATTTCTTCACATGTCTTGTTATTTCTGTTGTAATTTGTTTGCATTTGAAAAAACAGCCACCACTCCGAAGATTTATGAACCAGTTTTTTACAGGGGACGAGTTTCACAAATTAGAAAGTTAGGGGCTGGGATTATGGCGCAGTGGTAGCGTGCTCGCCTAGCACGCGGGAGGCACTGGGTTCGATCCTCAGCACCACATAAAAAAAATAAAATAAAGATATTGTGTCCACCTACAACTAAAAAATAATATAAAAAAAAAAAAAACAAATTAGAAAGTTAAAATTTTGGAAGCCTCTCCAATATTTTATGGGAGTGCTTTTTTCCTGGACTTGAAATATGATTTCTGAATTAGACAGGTTCGCTGGTTTCTTTCTTTCTTTC